>JACONP010000189.1:0-15881 GCA_016624345.1 Platycodon grandiflorus
TAGCCCATTTTGGCTTTTCTCTTTGTTTTATTTTTTAACTGATATATATAAGCTTATAAATATGTAAGAACTACAAAAATAAATATTTTTGCATAAATTTCATTTTTGTGATATTTCTATTAAATACATATATACGTGTACCATATTTACTTGTTTTTTCTTCTTTTCACTAAAATAAAAAGTGCATATATTTGTGTTAAATATATAAGAAGTATATGTATATTTATTTGTTTTTTTTTTCTTTTCACTATGTAGCCAAAGGAAGATTTGCCGGAGAAATTTTAGTAAGTAAGATTCACTAGTGTTCTATTGGAATGGAAACAAAGGCTATCTACAAAAATTAATTTTTTTTGCTTCAAGCAATTAGAATGAAAACAGAGATTCACCGGAAAAATTTTAAGAAGAGAGATTCACCAGATAAATTTTATGAAGAAAGGAAGATTGGAAGATTGTCCGGAGAAATTTTATGAAGAAAAGAAGATTCATCGGAGAAATATTAGGAAGAAGTTATCTGAAAATTGACTGGAGAAATTTTAGGAAAAAAAGAAGATTCACCGAAATTTTTTTAGGAAGAAGCTACTGTATATATTATTGCGGGGCATTTTAGGAACAATTTTATGAAAGTGCCTTTTAGCGGTTAAAAAAAAAGGTGAACTGGAGAGAAAAAAAAACTTTTGAAAGTGGACCGGCCAGCAATTTTCCGTTTTTATATTTATAACATTTTTTAGGAGTCCATAATAAGCCCAAGTGTATTCTACACACTTAAAATTCAACACACGCCGTTTATTTGAACGTAACGCCGGACGGTGTCGAAACGGAGTTCACACAACTTGCAAGGTTTCTTATCCAAATATAATTGATAGTACTCTACTATACTATCCCAAGTGAAAGTAAACAACTCATTATGTCTTCTTCATCTTCAATTGCATCAATAACTTTAACCACATCAATAACTAGTTTAAAAAATATCCATCCTGTTAAATAACAGCATTATCAAGAACATAGTAGATAAGTGTAGAAACATACTAAATTTTGCAAAAGTGTCATGTAAAATAGAAGTTCATCCTAAAATAAAGCATCTTTACCGTACCAATTGTTGACAATTTAAGACTATAAATTGAAAACATCTCAAGTTCAAGAAATTAAGACTTGAAAATGATAACATCCCAAGTTTACTAGAAATTAAAAACATCTCAAGTTCAAAACAAGAAATTAAAAGATCCAAGTTCAAGACTAGAATTCAGAAACATCTCAAGTTCAAGAGAAGAACTTGAGAACATCCAAATGTAACTCGAAATCAAATTATCCCACGGTCACTGGTTTATGACAAAATCTTTTCTCTTCCCAGCAGGCAACTTAAAAAATGCAACCCTCATGAATGGATGTTCATGTAACACTTTCATCGCCTTCGCAAAAGATGGTCAACCAATGTCATTAAGCTCATTCAACGTATCAACACAATCAAAAAATTCAGCAATGTCTTCATTTGACTTGACATGAGTGGCACCACCACTATCACGAATAGTTTCAGAATTTTGGGAGGCTTGGCCAAATTGCTTCTCCAATATCTGAGTCATCTTTTTGACATTTTCATTAATTTGTTGCATAAAAGGTCCATGATTAGAGGCAAAGCTATTATGATGCTCATCATTGTTCTCAAAGTCTGAAGGCATTATAGTTGAAGGATAGGCATTTTCACCGATTTCTATAGCATCCCCAAATATAATTTGCAACTGTGAAAAGTAAGGACACCCACTCTTGCGAAACCGGTCACAACCTTCTATCACCTACCAAGTAGTTCATTGATGTAAGTTTTTGGACATAAAATAAAAATAGTACACTATAAATGATGACATAAAGCAAAATGATGTTACCTTTTCAAGCTTTTCCCACTCTTCAGCTTCAGCATAAATCTTCCCTGTTTCATGATTTACAGCAATTCGAGCCTCCTTACATATATTCTTAAAGCAAGTGTATTCATTCCTCAACTCATTGAACTTATTAGTGCAGTAAGTCCTTGTAATATTATAGCCCTTGAGCGCATTGATTATGACATTCCAACCACTTTTTGAGAAAGAAGTATTACCTTTATAGACCTCTTCTACCATTGCATCAAGAAACTTATACATAACTACTTTATTCCTGAGAAGACTATCATTGTCATCATCTTTTTCGTCCATTTCAACTTTTTCCTTCCCTTTTCTCTTTAACACTTCTTCCTCATCATCATCACCGTTCGATTCCACGAAATTACTAGAGATTCTACGAGCAGATTCCATCTAAACATACAATTGACACATATAACGATAAGGTTGAGCAAAGTTAGACAAAACAAATTCTAGAACGAGATTGAAAAACTATAGTGGGGGACACTTAATTCTAGTGGCATCAAAGAAGGGAATAACAAACTCGATCAAGGGATATACTGCCCTGGCAGGGAAATAATTAGAGATTCGTAAGACACCGAAAGGATTGAAGGTTTCAAAAAGTAGAGGAGAGAAAGAATGATATCAAATCCATTCAAAAATCAAAAAATCCTATTCAAAAATTGAAAATCAGTTCATATTTCAACTCTAAAATGACATCCAACAGGGGAAGAGAAAGAACATTTCCAAAATTCAATCCGAGACTTCAAGCTGATAGTCATATTATGAGAAACTATCAGTGCAGACTCCTGCAAAATTATGATTTTCAATCTTCAAACCCATTCAAAAACCCACTAGTATATCGAAAACCTATCACTCCTGTTTTTCATCAGGAAGCTCTAGGATGACATACATGCACACACATAGATATGGAGAGAGAGAGAGAGAAACCTCATTGGTGCTCACGACACATTTCACAGTAATACTTTCCTCGAGAACATCATCTTTTTTCAGATCACTATTCATTTGATTGACCCAGTTTCTGCAAAAAGCAGAGCAAAATAAACCAAACCAAACAAACAATACACAATGATTTTGCTTTATTTTCCATGCAGAAATAAAAAATAACCATAAGAACTTTATACATAGAAACATGAGATACCTTTCATTCAAGTGTCGTACGGTCTCATTAAGATCATCCTTCCAAACAAGTTCATCATCATTATCATGATGAGGAGACCATTTCACTCCATGAAGCTTCTTTGCAGTCACATGCCCATAACAAAAAGTCTTCATTGCAGGGCAACTAACAATTAACACTTCCCATAGTGATGGAAACTTAAATGTTTGCTCGTGACTGGAACAGAAAGATGAGAGCGTATCCAAATCTTCAAGAATTACTCTACTTAAGGAACGAAACACAATTTGCTCCACTCCACAATCCTCATTCATTTCAATTACTTTTTTCATGGACTTACATCTCTTAACACTCAACCTTACAAGATTCTCAAGCATGTGGGCCATAGAAGATGAGATTAGGTAACCCAAGCTGCCACAACCCTCCACATCCAACTCTCCAAGGTTTTGAAAAGCATAAATATCTTTGGGAATTTGCCTACATAAATGCTTCAGGTTTGGTAACTTGCACAGTCTAACATATTTCAGCTCACCGAGTGTTGGAACATGAGTATTCTCTCCCATAACGTGTAGCCCCTCATAATCAAACACTGTTTCTAATGAATCACACCTACTTACCCTTACTACTTGAAGATTTTGTAGCCAATCAGATGTAGCAAGTTTCGGAAGCTTTAGCATTCCGCCTCCCACAATCTGTTTTTGTTGGTGCATACCAATACATTCCAGCACCATCAAGCTTGGTAACGTAACCTGCCAAGTCAATACCATTAGTGGATTAATATATACATGCATTGATTAAGTCGATATATTATAAAAACTTATAGCTGTCGAAAAACAAAAATAAATTTCCACTTGATTGTGAACTCAAATTTTTTTTTTTAATTTTTAAAGTAGTTTTGTTTCTTCTTGCAATTACACTTTTGCCTATTAATCATGATGACATGCCCAAGACATGTGCGCTTAACCAAAAATTTTAAAAGAATGAGATGGAATGATGACATTCAATTAGACAAATTAACCCTTTAATAATGGAACATATAGCTCTCTTTGGATAAATTGCTTCTCTCCTTTGTATTTTTATTTTTTTTAATTAGAGCAGATTTTTTTTTCACTAACCACTTCTTCTCCATTACGTAGTATGAAAATATCACATAAATCAAGGTATTTTCATTCTCACCATCATATTGGACATCTAGCCTAATGTTTGTTAAAATCAAGAGAAAAATAATAATGATGTTTAAATACAAACTCTTCTAACTTGTTAACCATGAAAATGAATTTTTAAAACTTAGAGTAGTAAACGATCCCATGTGAATTTCTCTCCATACCCTTCTAAATTGTTATTATGAAAGTTAAGTTCATGATCAAAATAACAAAAATGGAAGTTTAGTCAGATTGTTTTAATTAAAGCTTTTCTGCTTGATCGAGGACCTTGTGATAATTTATTTTTTATTTTTTGGGTTTCGAACTTTCGTCCCACTATCATTCCCATTGCTTATCTTGGCTTTCTTTTTTTGCCAATCAGTGTAAAGTCCATAAGAAATTCCAGAATCTAAACCCCAAAAAAAAAAAAAGACGAATCACGAAGCCAAACCAAATCAATATTTCCAAAGTACAATTGCCAACGTTTGTAAAAATGATTAGCTTAATGACTAAATCAAAAAATATATACTCCCTCCCTTCCACCCAAAGAGTCCACGTTTGAAAAGTCTAATTAATGAGGGATATATTAGTGTCATTGGAGTTAGTCATAATTACAAAAATATTTAAGCACAACCAAGATAATCTTACAACACAAGTGGTGGGTAAAGATGAAGGATTATGAAAATTGTTAGCATAATTTTTTAAAAGTGAATTTTTTAAGTGAAACATTCTAAAATAGTGGTGGACTCTTTGCTTGGAACGGAGGGAGTATTATATAGTGACCATGATCTCGTAGGAAGGGGAGTATTTTGAAAAAGGAGAATTAGAAACCGAGAGAGAGAGAGAGAGAGAATATTTTTTGATACATTGTTAGTGTAAAAAAAATAAATTTACACAAGCACCCAAAGAAACATTAATCTTGAATCAAATAATTTAAAAACTCAGTTGAGATATGTATTAGACATTGTAGTAATTGATTTTATGTATTTTTCAGATTTTATATAAGTGTTTTGATGTATTTTAAATTATCTTTGATTATCGGCCAATCAATGACTCAAAATAAGATCTTATATAAATATACATACCTTTTTTATAGGATATATATATATATATATATATATATATATATGGGGAGTTTTCAATGGTTACTCCATCTTTTTAACCATGGTTACTACTACTATTATTATTCATTAGATCAAAAATTGATAGCTAAGATTTAATATTTAGTTAAAAATGCAATTAATGCAAGTAGGTGAGTTATTTAATGCAATTAATCTCAACCTTTGATTTTTAATACAATGGTTGATAGAATAGTAATCATTGATGGTTAGAGAGATAAAGTAATCATTGAATACTCCTCGATATATATATATATATATATATATTATATATATATATGGTGGAGTATTTAATGATTTTTATTTAACCATCAATGGTTTCTCTCATAATCAACCATTGGATTAAAAATTAAAGGTTGAGATTTAATGGTTAATGGAAAATGCAATTAATGCAAGTAGGTGAGTCATTTAATGCATTAAATCTCAACCTTTAATTTTGATCCAATGGTTGATAATGAGAGTAACCATTGATGGTTAAATAAAAAGTAATCATTAAATACTCCCATATATATATATATATATATATATATATATATATATATATGGGGAGTATTCAATGTTTACTATATCTCACTAACTATTGATGGTTACCATTGTTATTATCCATTAGATCGAAAATCAATGGCTAAGATTTAATGGTTAGTTGAAAATTGCAATTAATGCAAGTGGGTGAGTTATTTAATTCAATTAATCTTAGTCATTGATTTTTGATCTAATAGTTAATATAATAGTAACCATCATGGTTAGTGAGATGAAGTAACCATTGAATGGTTACTTCATCTCACTAACTATATATATATATATATATATATATATATATATATATATACTTTTTGATAAGTATATATGTATATATAGTCTTATTTGGCAAGTTAAATTTTTTACGATTGTAACTTTATTTACTTGTAGTTTCTTCAAATAGCACTAAACTTATTGCTGTCTTTAGAAATGAGATTATTTGTTTCGGACAAACCAAAGCGAAAATGTATGACTATTTTTTTTTTTTTCCAAGGACGGTGGGAGCATATAAACTTCAAAAAGTCAAAGTTAATTAGAAGAAGGGGATGTATTTTGGGGGTAAATACTATGGAAAAGGAGAATCATACGTACCAATGGATAGAAAAGAGGTTCTTGTACCCTGCCATCGTCAAGTTTAAGATTGTTGAAGCCTCGAAGATTAGCCGAGAACCATCCTCTTAGCATCGGAATCTGAACCATGAAATCATTTTGGGGCTCTGTTATAATTTCTATTGCCGGACATTCTCTAATTACAAACTCTTTAAGGTTGACCAAGCATGGAAGGTCCTTTGGATCCACCCACAAGCGTCTCATCGCGGGCATGTCAGTCAATTTCAACACCTGCAGTTCTTTGCCCAATGACCCCACATGAATATATTGCAGCTGTTTACACCTTCTCAAGTCTAGTTTCTTCAAGCTCACAAACTCTTCAAGTATAAGAGGATCAGTCCAATCTTCTATATCTTCTAATTGAAGATCCACGGTCCTCCTTACAATGAACTGAATATTGGCTTCTAAAACCCATTTCATTCCAACGATGTTTTCCAATTTAATGGTCTTCTCAACTAATGGGCACAAACTAATCCTTTTATAAATTTTGTCAAAATATCTGGACGTTAAAAAAAAGCTTTCCAGCTTCTCGAAGCTAGAGCGCTGCAAATCTAGCAGATCCTTGGCTTCATCCAAGATAATCTGTAAACTTGTCAAACTAGACAAGGTGTCCAACTCTGTGATACATCCGAATCTTTTCCAGTTACGAACTCTTTGGATATCCTTGTCAATTGCTGCTCCCAATAAGATAAAGTTCCCCATGTACAACAACTCTAGCTTATTCAATTCTGGCAAGATACCGCTTGGGATTGGACCTTCTCCTTTGGAACACCTCAAGTCCAACAACTTTAGATTGCTAAGTTGACGTATTTCACGTGGGAATGCCGAAAGTTTGGAGCGCCAAAAGCTCAGAATTTCTAAGCTTGGCAGGTTGAAAATCGTTGACGTGATCTCTTTGCTAAAGGAGTCGTGTTCAAGAGACAACATTCGTAGGTTTGCCAGGACCTGAAGTGGAGGGGATGGATAGTCTCTGTCTCCTCCAAGATTTTCAAAAACTCTCAGTTCTTCCAACCGCTGAAGAAAGCTTATATTTAGAACACTGCCATCAAGGGCCATTAAAAGCTTGAGCTTTCGATAATTGATGGATTCGCTAGTGTCTTGCGCCGCCACAATGTGCATATACACTTTGTCCTTCACGTCTGAGACAACTGACAAGCATGCTTCTCTTATGAAGTCATGCATTGTAACTGCCTCATCTTTCCAGTCTTTCTCCTTTTCATCAACATCAACATCAACATCAACATCAACTCCTTGGAGTAAGAAGCGACTCTTTAGGTATTCGATCACTTTGTAAGTTCTCTCTCGTGCATCAACAAATTTATCAACATCTTTAAATAAATTTAGGGCTAGACAATACCTGGCCAACTTTTCCACTTTAATTTTAGCATCCTTTGGATGTTGACAACAAATCCAAAGTAATGGCTGGGCTTCCGGTAGTTCAGTTGCCAAAAAGTTGTAACTCAACTCAAAGATGATTTCAGGAATACTTGTTTTGCTGCTAATTTCCCTTAGTTTTATAAGAGCATCCTCCCACTTTCCCAACTTCTGGTTGGATAGTGCTCTTGCAAGAGTTACGAGAGCAATAGGTAGACCTCGACATTCATCCGCAATTTCTTCTGCAATCCCATTTAACTTTTCCTTCTCCACACAATCTCCTGCTGTATTTTTGAACATGCGCCAAGCTTCTTCTCTGGACAACGCTTCTACGTATATAGTCTTTTGAGCGCTCATGCTATTACACACACTTATACTGTTTGATGCAAGAACAACTTTGCATCTCGCACGGCCATTTCTGACTGGAATTCCGGCTTCCTCTAGTTTGATTGCACTGTAAACATCATCTAGTACTACCAGAATTGTACTGCCGTTGGTTAGCCTTTTATGAAGCAAATCAGCTAGTGGGATAATATCATTCATATCCTTAATACTGGTCAAACCCACTCTGGTCATGACAACCTCATCAAATAACTTTTGGGTTCTTGCCATTACACAAACTTCATGCAAAATTGTTGTTTTCCCAATGCCGCCTAAACCGCATATTCCTATAATGTTGATCGTGTCATCCTTCAGAGCCTTCATAACCTCATCCATAATTTCTGCTCTAGTTTCGAAGTTCTTTGATTTCCTGCACATCGAACAAAAAGAAATTACAAAATGCAGAAAATTATTTCTCTGTATGGACACGACATCACTGATCTTGTTTTTCTTTCTTTATTTTTTCTATTTCATTTTTTGGTTCAATAAGCTGTTGGAATTTTTTTGGGATTCCATTAATTGTAATCTATTTTATTTACAAAATTGGGTTAACAAATATAGTCCAACTAGAGTTATGCATGCCAAGCTCAACTAATTGAGATGATCTATTTTCTGAGACTTTGTGCACTTTATTGTATGATGTGTCCTCTGATTGAGTGTAGTCTTTAGCCCAACATTAGCCAGTAATGGGAGGGCCTGTTGGACACATTACATTATTGGGTACAAGGTCCCTTCTCCACTCTAACTGTTTTATTTTCTCGGCACAAAGAGTAGGAGTAGAAGACCTGGTGACTGTTCATATTTGTTCATCAAAGCTTCCGCAAAGTGATTTAGAATCAAATAATGACGTTTTGCTATCTATTTTATATGGTCATTTGTACATAACTAGAATTCTTCTTCATCCAATCATACAGTACGATACTTTTGATTTCCTTGCTTAATAGTCAATCTGGACTGAATTGAACTTCATCTACATGACAATAAAGTGAAAGACTCTTATGACTGCGAGTTGAATATTCGGCTTGTCAATTGAAAAATTGCTCTTATTTTTGGCACCCAGGATTAACATATTACTTTTCTTCATCCATTAATTGTGTTCAATTGGTTGATTGACCTTGTTTCTGTTACATGATCAGTTCTCTTTTGTTATTTCTTGAACTGAGATTAAACAAAATCTAATAAAGTTCATGTTTTTAGACTTAGAGCTATTAAGGTTTTGTGTTGTAGTATCAGTTTTTTTATAAAATTAAGTTTGGTTACGAGATTCATCTATACTCCCATCAATGGCGTAACAGTTGCAGCCACCGGATTCCCTCTCACATTCTCATGGGGCTGGGGTGTGGGGCTCTCGGGGGGAGAGTTTCCCCTTTCTTGGAACATGTTGCAGCCACCGGAGAAAGACGAAAAGGTTTTTTGTCTTTTACACTTAAGAGCTTATAGTTTTGAGTAGTGACAGTCTTCCCCTAAATTCTGGATTTCTTAAAATTGACCCTTATAATTAGTATCAATCTGACCCCTTAAATTCAGCAGCTTTAGTTTTCTATTCATTCGAACTAGAATGCAAATGTCATTGGATTATTAGTATCTTTAGAGGTCCGTTAGTTGAGTACCTCTTTTTTTTTATCACGTGTATGCATACTATTGCTCGTATGCAAAATATGTTGACTGTGGACTATAAAATTTATATCTTTAAACTGTTTAAAAAAAATTACGGGCCTAATGATTGGTTGTTGCCAAAGTGACCCAATCATTGCAACTAGTAAGATTTTATTTTCTCATAATTGTTGAACGGGAAAATCCCCAAGTTACAACTCACAATCGCCTGCCCAAAGGGGGGTTATTGTCTATTGTAATTTTGAAAGTATTATTTTGGAGATGAATGAATCTTAAAGGCTAGACTTGTAGTAGTGTAGAGGGTCTACCAAACTGAAAGCGTAGAATGGTAGCCATTATGAAACGCTTGTATATTCTCATTTCTTGGCTTTATATGGAAGGGCTTATTCCTTGTAATGATTTTTTCCCAAAAGGGAGGTTGTTCTGATATATTCTTATGATCATTTCTCTTTTGCGGTGAATAATAATACTGCCACTCTTGAGGTTTTGACTTGTTCAAACTACGGGAGATGGAAGCAAGATATTGAATTTGCCCTGGGAATTGTTGATATTGATTTGACTTTATGTGAGGATAAATTGTTGAAGATACTGCATATCTCCAGAGTTCTACTCCAACTCATATTCGTAATTCATTTCTGCTGCTCAACACGTCAGCTGCATATGCCTAGGACCCTTCCTGTATTAGCTTGATTGTAACAGGACTGTTATTTCATAAATCTCCTTGTATAAATATTCATGTATCATATTGAAATACACAAGCAAACATTATTCCTTTTATGGTAGCAGAGCAGGTTTTTTGATTCACAAAACTATCGTGACCTCTCCTCATATCATACCCAACGAAGTGGATCCAAAAACTCCACTCATCATATATTGTTTCGCTTGCAAACATTCTCAAGCTTACCTCTACAAACTACCTATCCTGGAAGCTTCAAATAGAATCCACTCTAATCGGGTATATGACCTCTTTAAATTTCTGGATGGCACTCATCCTCCTCCACCACCCACCATTGCCAATCCACATCTGAACCCAATCCAGCTTATCTTACATGGGTTCGTCAAGACAAGCTTCTTTTTGGTGCTCTAGTAGCTACGTTGGATCCAACTCTCGTACCACTTATTGCACTATCTCGAACCACACAAGAAGTTTGGAATACACTATCACATACCTATGCTCGCCCCACCCGTGGTCATATAAAGCAATTGAAAGCTACGTTTAAAGCTTTAACAAAAGGTCCTAGAACCGTTACAGATTTCATGAACTCCATTAAGGTCTGCTCCGATCAGCTTGCTATCCTTGGAAACCAACTTGATCCTGAAGACATCACAGACAAGATTCTTGATTCCTTAGACTCCACGTTTCAAGGCGTGGTTGATGCTGTCCACGCTCGTGACGTCCATATATCCTTTGACGAGCTTCATGAGAAGCTTCTCAATCGAGAACTTATCACCAAATCCCAACCTATACTATCTCCCCTTCCTATTTCAGCCCATACTACAACTACCAGACCTCAATATTGTTAGAAGATAAACATGAATTTAATTAGTATATGTTCTATGTATTGGTTAGTCTGATTCATTGTTATCTTTAGTTCATGCATTAGTAGTTTCATGCATCAGCATTTATTTAGGGGGATGAACTAGTGTGTTAAAGAAGTCCTATAAATAAGCTAGTATTCTTCAGTTTTGTATGTATGTAGAGAGTTATAAATTAACAAGAAGTATTATTAGCACCTCTATTCCTTTCTTCCTCCTGTGTGTTTGTTATCTCCTCCTCATAAGTCCAGTATTGTTTTATTAGTTCCAACAAAGTGGTATCAGAGCACTGTTTTTTTTTCATAAAATGTCTAACAACAATTTCTCCCTTCAAGTTCCTTTACTTACAAAAGATAAGTTTGATAACTGGTGCATCCGTATGAAGGCAATTCTTGGTGCACATGATGTGGGACCTTGTTGAAACGGGTTACGAGGCTCGAAAATACCGCTGCTCTTACTCAAGCACAGAAGGATCTTCTTCAAAGCACCAAGAAGAAAGATCAAAGGGCTGTTTCTCTCATTCACCAAGCACTGGATGAAGTTATTTTTGAGAAGGTTTCGAGGGTACTGTGAAGCAATTATGGGATATGCTTGAGGTGGTTTTCAAAGGAAAGGACAAGGCAAAGAAAGTTAAGCCTCCAAACTTTAAGGGGTGAATTTGAAGCGGTTCAGATGAAAGAATCAGAGAAGTGTGGGATTACATCTCAAGGGTCGCGGGCGAGAACCGAATGAAGAGGCTTGGTGATGATGTTCACGATGTAAGGGTGATTGAGAAAATCCTTAGATCGGTTGATGAAAAGTTTGATCATGTTGTAACAGCCAGAAGAGTCGAAGGACTTGGATGATATAACGATCGAAGAATTATGTGGGTCATTGGAGGCTGTGAAGATAAGATTAATAGAAGAAAGAAAGATCAATCCATGGGGGTGTGCTGCAATGAAACTCAGCTTGAAGACAAGGAGGAAAGCAGAGATACAAGCTTTAGAGGTCGAGGACGAGGTCGAGGCGGGGCCGAGACAAGGTCGTGGTCGAGGTTTTGGTAGAGGAGGAGAGGTGCCCACCATTCGCCCAAAATGGAGATGGAGGTTATCAATTTACTCCAACAAGAGGGGCGTGAGCAGGAGGAGGAAGATCGACACAAAGAAGGTATGATAAATCACAAGTTAAGTGCTATAATTGTCATGAATTTGGACATTATGCAGGAGTGCAAAAAGTGATGCATGGTAAAGATGATTTAAAGGCCAATTTTCACATGAAAATAATGATGAAGAGGAGTCACTCTTTTGATAGCCTATAAGGATGTTAAACAAAGTGAGAAGCACTCTTGGTACCTTGATACTGAGCAAGCAATCACGTGTGTGGCAGCAAAGACATGTTAGTGGAGCTTGATGAGAAAGTTCATGGCATTATTTCTTTTGGCGATTCCTCCAAAATTGTTGTGCGGGGAAAAGGTAAAATTTTAATTAACTTAAGGATGGGAGTCATCAGTTTATTTCAAATGTTTATTATGCCGGACATGAAATGTAACATCTTGAGCATGGGTCATTTTTTGGAAAAGGGTTATTCTTTTTTTCACAAGGTTGCGACTTGCTTTTGAAGGATAATGCGAGAATTTAATTGCAAAGGTACCCATGGCAAAAGAATGCGTTTGTTTTATTGCCCATTCAAATCGTATGGCTAAATGCTTAGCTTGTGTTACTGAACTCTTAATGGTTGTGGCACTTGAGATTTGGGCACATGAATTTTGGTGGACTCAAAGCGATGGCAAGAAAGGAATGGTGAAAGGGCTGCCTCCCGTTGATCAAACTAATCATCTTTGTGATGGTTGTCTATTTGGTAAGCAATCTAGAAAAAGCTTTCCGAAAGAGTCGCTCAAGAGCTTCAAGGCCTCTCCAAATTGCTCACACCGATTTGTGCGACCAATCACTCCATGTTCTTCGGTAAGAACAAGTATTTCCTCCTCGTTTATTGATGATTTTAGTAGGAAAGCATGGGTGTATTTTCTTAAAGAAAATCGAGGCACTTAAATGTTTTCGAATTTTAAAGCTCTGTAGAAAAGGAGAGTGGTTTAAAAATTCAAGCTTTAAGATCCGATAGAGGCGAGTTCACATCCAAAGATTTTCAAGATTTTTCTAATGTAAATGGGATTCGACGGTTCTTAAGCGCTCCAAGATCACCGCAGCAAAATGGGAGGGTAAAGAAAAATTGACGGTGATATAACATGACAAGAAGCATGTTGAAGACAAAGAAAATGCCAAAGGAATTTTGGGCACAAGCTGTTGAAGTGCTATTTATTTTGTTAAAAAGCGTATCTGACAAGAGCTCTTGAAGACAAGACTCCACTTGAAGCACGGGTGGAAGAAAACCTTCTCATTTGAAGGTATTTGGACGCGTAGCATATGTCCATGTTTCTGGATGAGAAGCGGACCAAGCTTGATGATAAGAGCAAGAAATGTGTGTTTGTTGGCTATGATTCAAGAACAAAAGGGTACAAGCTTTATGATCCAATTGAAAGAAAGGTGATCATTAGTAGAGACGTTGAATTTGATGAGGAAGCTACATGGGATTGGCAGATTAATGTTGAAAACTATAATTTTCTTCCATTCTTGGATGAAGAAGAAATGAAGATAGCAGACATTGATTCTCCTCCACCATCGCCATCTCGCGCGACGACATCAGCACTCCTTCACCATCATCTCGCAGGACACACGCGCTCTTCACCATCAGTGGTGAAATGACATCTCCGAAGGAAGCTCAAGTGATGAAATGCCTTTGTTTCGGATATTTATCAAGAAACTCAAAGAATTGATGATAACACATTTCTTTGTCCGTTTGCGATTTAGAACCTCTTGATTTTAATGAGGTCACTGGAGATGAAAGGTGGAGAAAAGCCATGAATGAAGAAATAATGGCTATAGAGAACAATACATGGGAGTTGTCAACACTTCCAAAGGGACATGCGATTGAGTCAAGTGGGTGTATAAAACAAAGAAAAATGCAAAAGGAGTAGAAAGATACAAGGCGAGGCTCGTGGTGAAAGGATACAAGCAACGCCAAGGAATCGATTATGAAGAAGTTTTTGCTCCGGTTGCTCGGATTGGAGACCGTAATGATCATTTCTATGGCAGCGCCAAAACAAGTGCAAGATTTTTCAAATGGACGTAAAATCGCTCCTCAATGGCAATCTTGAAGAAGAGGCGATGTGAGAGCAGCCCCAAGGCTATGTTGTGAAGGGAAGTGAAGACAAGGTTCTTAAATTGAAGAAGGCTCTCTTTACGGGTTGAAAACAAGCTCCAAGATCTTGGAATTGCAGAATTGACAAATATTTCAAGACAATGGATTTATGAAATGCCCATATGAACATGCTCTCTATGTGAAGGTAAATGGCAGCAACATTTTAATTGTTTGCTTGTACGTAGATGACTTGATTTTCACGGGTAATAATTCAAAGATGTTTGAAGAGTTCAAGAGAGCAATGAATCATGAGTTTGAGATGACAGATTTAGGACTTATGTCCTATTATCTTGGATAGAAGAAGCAAACAGAGGAAGGAATTTTGTTTCACAAGAGAATTATGCGAAAAGAAGTCTTGAAAAATTCAGCATGAGTAATTGCAATCCGTAAATACCCGCTTGAAAATGGTACAAAGTTGTCCAAGTATGACGATAGGGCGGGTGGACTCTACTTTGTTTCGAGTTTGGTGGAAGCTTAAGATATTTAACCTCCACAAGGCCCGATATTCTCGTATGGAGTTGGACTTGTTAGTCGCTATACGGAGGCTCCAACGATGACGCATCTAAAGGCTAAGAGAATTTTACGCTACATCAAAGGTACTCTTAATTTTGGGTTATTTTATTCAGCCTCTAATGACTTCAGACTTAGAGGTTTCAAAGATAGTGATTGGGTTGAGATAGATCACGAGCGAGTACTGACCGATTTGTGTTTTTCATAGGTGATACCGCTTTTACTTGGAGCTCAAGAAGCAGCCAATAGTTACTTTGTCGACGCGGTGAAGCTGAATATGTGGCTCTTAGTTCGTGTACCCAAGCAATATGGTTAAGGAAACTTTTGGAAGAACTTCATCAAGGCACAAATGGAGCCAACTGAGGTTAATGTAGACAACAAATCTGCCATTGCTTTAGCCAAGAACCCGCTGTTCCATGAACGTAGCAATCATATATAGATACCAGATTTCATTTTGTTCGAGAATGTGTTGCAAAAAGGTGGCGCAGGCTCAATTATGTGAAATCTCAAGACCAAGTTGCTGATATATTCACGAAAGCTCTCTCAATAGAGTTTTTATGGAGTTAAGAAGCTGCTGGCGCTAATAAATGTCATGTTTAAAGGAGGGGTTAGAAGATAAACATGAATTTAATTAGTATATGTTCTATGTATTGTTAGTCCGATTCATTGTTATCTTTAGTTCATGCATTAGTAGTTTCATGCATCAAGATTTATTTAGGGATGAACTAGTGTGTTAAAGAAGTCCTATAAATAAGCTAGTATTATTCAGTTTTGTATGTATGCAGAGAGTTATAAATTAACAAGAAGTATTATTAGCACCTCTATTCCTTTCTTCCTCCTG
>JACONP010000190.1:0-14275 GCA_016624345.1 Platycodon grandiflorus
GCAAATTGAATGGTATTATAAGGGGGCTGGTTGGTCGAGGTGTACCTCGACTCTTATATCTGATATATGTGATCCCGTGATGTTACTACTTGTTTAATACGTGATATGAAATGTTGTTAACTCATTGCTTTGTAGGTTGGTCATTACTTCCAACTGGAATGGGACATTTGGCTGTCGTGATCCTTCTTGAGCTGGTAATAAGACTTGGTTGGATATTGGTTATACTGTTTACATGTTGCTATGTGTTAGCATCCTATCACTGCCGCATACATGCATAACATGCATAAGTATATAGTGGAATCTTCTTGAGTCATGGTGACTCGCCCTTCTAAATGTTTTTCCTTAGATTGACGAGGGCAGTAAGGTCACACAAGTAAAGCTATGTGACTTGTGGTTCAATAACAGATGGTTGACATTAATTTGGGTTGGCTATGATTTATATTTATGACAGAATAGTGGTTTTGTTGTACTGTTTATGTATTATTAGCATTGTATAGAAGGGCTGGATGCCTTTTAAATTGGGTTGCATATAAGTTGAATAAGTTTTGTAAACGCAATCGTATCCTCTCTAGTCTATGAATTTGAATGGCATATTGCCATGTCTTGGTGTTAATTATGAGGTTGTGTTAAACAGGTGACTATTATGATTATGTATTATGGATTCATGCCCGGATTTAGGCTCTATTTAGATGCTTGAATTGGGGTGTGATAGTTTGGTATCAGGACAGTGGTTCCTCGGAAAGGAATTTGAGTTAAAGACGGTATTGGAGCATCTTGTTTGATTGTTATAGTATTGTAACATTGGGTAGATTATCACACTGTGGATCATAGATATGAAAGGAACTTGAGTTGAATCGTGATGCGTATAATAGAAACGAGAGTAGTCATTGTGGTACACTGTTAGTGGGTACAACGATTGGTTATCTCTGATTATGATGTATAGGGTGTTCACAGGGTTGACTATTGAAGCAAGGTACCAGGGTGATGTTGATGATTGAGTAAATTTAGAAGATGTGGTCTTTTGATTTGAATGGGAGTAAATTTTATATTATAACTGTAAGACCCCAACCCTATTTGTAATGCCTTGGTCCATCCTATATTTGATGTGTTGATTTTGTTACATAGTTATCATGTTAGACATGTGTGTTTGGGTTAGTTGAGTAGCATGTCAATTCATTCATGCCTTGACTCTTTGTTGCACTTCATTGTTACACAAATTGTTAACTTGACTAGACCTTGAATTTTAAGTTAATTCTTGCAATTTCTTGTAATTGTAAAGCCATTGCATTCTTAGCCTTGTTATATATGATTTTGATTGGGTTCCAAGTGTGTTTCAAACTTGATTGGAGGTTAGGATTATTTGGGAATACTTAGTAAACATTTTGTTTTGAACATAAGATGGAAGAAGATACACCCAAAAGCATGGATACATGCTTAAACTCAGAATTCTGTTCATCCGAACAGTCTGTAGTAATTTGGCGATAACTTTGTGTAGAAAACTCGGATTTGCAAACCGTTTGATTTTGTATAAACTAGACTCAAAGAGATTTCCAACCATATCTTATTTGTAATTTTTAGACTTGTAGATCGTCCTAGGCATGTCTTTAAAGTTAACTAAAAATTAGAATAGTGACAGCTTTTGACTATTTTGGTTTTTTGTTGAACCTTTGACCCTTTTGACCATTTGACCCATTTTGTTTCTTTGACTGAGGTAAAGAACGTCTATTGACTCTTTGACCAGCTATATGACTCTCCTAGACACCATTAGAGAGCCTTAAACTCAGTCATTTATTCATCTTCAACCTTAGAACAAAGAGAGAGAGAGAGAGAGAGAGTTCTAGAGTGAAAGTACCATAGATTACTCATTTGAAGTCCAAATCACGATCCGTCTTCACCATTGTGGAGCTATTGACTAGAGGAACACTTTTCATGGATTGCATGCTGACTTTCATGGTTTAATTTTGTTAGAGGTAAGTAACTATGATGTTTTGTATGTTTATGAGTTGAATTGGGAGAGTAAAGCATGTAGGTTGTGTTAGATGATGATCCTTGTGTTGATTTCTTGGAGTAAAAATGTTATTAGTTGCTCCTAATGATATTTTTTTGTCTTAAGTTACTGATTTAAGTTGTAAATGTAATGGGGAAAGACATGATGATTTTTAGAAGTCAAATGCTTAGTTCTTGAATTGAGATTGGTCACTGTTTTAAGGCATGTTGTCGAATTTACTGGGGAAAATTTGTCCATGATAATTGTCTAAATTTTTTATATGTTTTACATTTATATGTTGGGTATCATTCTGTAAATTTTCATAAATTTTAGAGGTCGGAAAGTACCTCGTTTAGGTTGTGTTTTATCGCTGCGCAAAGTAGACTGTTTCTGAAAATTCTGGGTTGTCATTTCAACTTTATGTGGTTGCATGTGGATGAATATAAGTCCAAATGGACTGATTCAAAATGGTAAATTGCAATTTGGGATGTCTGATTTCTAGGTATGTAGGATTCATAATATTTGGACTTGTGTAGAATATTTGGTGAATTTTATAATAACGCTGCGTAGAATTGAATTATGTGTTTCGTTGACAGAAATTTCTGGATATTGGTTTAGAATTAAAGTGAGCAGATTATGGTGATTATAGTTTTGATTGGAATATTTTAAAGTGATTGCAACAATACGGTTGTGCACAAATTTATAAGTGTGGTAATTGAATCAAATTGGGTTATTGATATAATAAGTTAATGAATTGGGACGTTAAACTATAGAAAAATGTCATGATGAGGAATTTAGTAATATAGAGTGTATTTTCTACAACACAAGAATAGGTTTAAAATGATAAGTCCCAAGAGACTTGTGACATGTAGATGTCATGGGACTTGTAAGGAGTCGTGATATTCATAGTACGCGACGATAACGATATGTGACAGATTATGATATTCATGGGATAGAGTGTCTTGAGTGATTATAGGATACTATATGTAATGCCCTGGACTTATTTATGACCTATGTTCTTATTTTGTTGCATGTTAACATGTTATTATAAGTGTTTAAAATTTGCTTGAATATCATATTAGATTAATCATGTTTTAATTCTTGTTACATTTTCTAGTTTATGCATCACACACCTTATAATGCATTGTTAAGTTGATTATTGTGAATTATGATATTTGTTAGATGTGTTATAAGTGTTGTGTGATCAAACCTAGGAAATGGAGTGAAATAGAAGTGAGACTGGACTGTTAAAACTTGGCACGACTGTGCGCCTATTCATGGCACGGCCGTGCGAGAGCAAACAGAAAGTTGAGACTTGGGTGTGATGTTTGTACGACCGTGCACCTTACTTAGCGATTAGATGCGAGAGTGACAAAAAGTCCGAGAATTTGGTTGTGAAATTCGCACCCGTGCATGTATTTTTGCACTGGCCGAAGTTGGTCGGTGTGACTCTGTTTTCCAAAATTTATTTCACACACACAACTTAAGGTTTGGCTTAGACCACTTACACCCACGACCCTTGACCCCAACCAACACCTCCTACCAGCCCCTTATCACCTTAGGGAGAGAGTTTACACCCTCATTTCCTCCCAATTCAACCTGGCTTCATAGAGAGAATTGGTGTGTGTGCTGTGAGGTGACATTGGTGTGTGTAGTGAGTGTTCTTCCATTTTAACCATTTGATTCTCAACCCAAGACCTTGCATGTGAAGAGGAAGGCTAGTAGACAACCTTGCAAAGCTTTGATCATATTTTTTCCTGTTTTGATTGTGCTTTTAAGGTAAGTTACTAACCCCCTTATGTATGTGTTGTAATTTATATAGATTTGCTTGTATCCATAACCTAAGTCTAAGCCAAGGTGACTAATGGGCCTGCGTGTCTGTTAGAGTGGCAACTTGTACTTAGACCTAACTTGATATAGCTTAGGGTTGCTTATTGTAATTAGCCTAGCCTTGAAGATAGCACGTAGTATATCAGCGTGTTCATATCAGCTGATCTTCTAGTCATCGCCAAAGCACTTTTGTCGGCCACGATCCATCAAGATATCGGACAAGTTTGCTTTAGCCATGCTTTATCGGCCAAGTTGAAGACCCCGAGAGCGCCGATATAGAATTGCACGGAGACATGCCTCAAGACATCAACAAAATCTTTTCATTGACTATGACACAACGTTAACCTGCAAAATGCATTCAATGATCCTTTCTATTTTTAGGCATTCATCTTAGAAAGGACATACGCACACCTTACAGTCTTTATTTTGGCAAAGTAGCGAAATACGATCGAATCTGCAGGAACCTACCAGATCTCAGCGGCAACATTAGAGCATTTAATGCTTGTAAATTCAAATTATCAGCGATGAAGATCTCCAACGGCTACAAAGCTTCATCGAATATATAAAGAAGACTCCATTGAAGCATTTAAGAGATAGAGAACACTACACGACTCTGACTCACGAAATTTTCATCTTCTTCAAGCTAGCGCATTAAAAGCTAAAATGCCACATTTGTAAAACATTCTTTGAAGAGCTCCAATCTGTGACGATTAGTCTATACAGCTCTTCATTGATTGCTACCCCTTAGCATTCATAGCTCATGAGAATTATATCTTTATAGATATTAATTCTCCCGCAAACACTTGGTCAACTATTTTTTTGTACACAATCCATTAGAGATATATCTTCATTGATTGCTACCCCTTAGCATTCATAGCTCACGAGAATTATATCTTTATAGGCTATTCAACCCCCCCTTCTAGTCTATAACGAGCACCTTGAGACCTAACAGTATGCTTAGTAATTTATTGCATACTTGTGATATATTGTTCATGCATGCCTTGATTTCTTGATGATTTCATGTTTGAATGATATGATGAAGTGTATAACATGTTTATGTGTTAAGTGATGAGTTGGAAAGATGTTGCATGTCGATTTTGAAACCACAATCATGGAATTGGACTCAAGAACAAGTTAGAAACTTATTGGGTAATTTTTGCATATAGCAAATATACCCAGATTTTTAGAGGTGATGTAGGGACTCTAAGAATTGAATTTTTAGTTAGAGTATCACTTAATGAATAACATGTTTAATTCCTACGAAAGTTAGAGTTCGTTTGATAAGGATTTTGGCCCTCCGGGTAATTGATATTATTAAATTAGAGACTTGTGAATTAGCTCTAATGTTGTGTTTTAAAGTCCTTGAATTTTATGAGTGATGATCACATGTTGTAGAATAATATAAACTACATGTTATTTGTTAAGTTCACTACTTTTGAACTTGACGGTTATTTTCATGAGTAGAGTAAGAATGTCTGCTTATGTGTTGTGTAAGTTCAATTTGGCGTGCATTACTAACGTTATGGTGGGATGACCTATAGTCTTTACAAATCAATGTTTGTAATGCGCTCTATGTCGCCGTACCGGTTATCCACACCCTCTTACATTTGGCCAGGTTGAGATGTAGCCCCATTGTTGCGACAATACGCGACTTTGGCTTGCTAGTTTTTTGGTGTAGTCGATGGAATACTAATACATCCTGAGTATCGGTCCACATTTTGTTGTTTTCACGTATTGCAGAGTAAACGTTGAAGCAGGAAGAGAAATAATATCCTTTGTAACGTGAATTATTTACAAGCACTTATGTTCTAATCAAGGTGCTATGTTAGTTGAATAATTTGTATATTAATGATGATGATACATGTCTTATTGTGGTATATAAATGTTAATACCATGTTATGATTTATAACTTGAGCATTATGCCATGTCATATAGTTGCATTTAGTAACTTATTGAGTTTCGACTCACCCCGTTTATTGTTTATTGTTTTTCCTTAGATCCAAGCCGACCTAGCGGTTCCGCGGTGAGGGCGGATAGCTTGAGATATATCACGGAGGTTGTCTTTTGGGTTACATAGTATTTCTTTTGGTAGGGCGTAGTTATGTAAAGTTATATCAAGTTTGCTTGGGTAGTACTTCGCGTTTTGTAAACACGATTTATTCTTTTGGTAGCCGACATGTGTATGTCGTGCTTGTGTATAACCTTGTTAGAAATTCAGTTTCTTTCCCAAGTATGTTATAGCTTGTGGTTTATGTTTTCATTCCGGCATGTTGTGGCCGATGTGGTTGTCGTCAATGTTGTTTATTTTCCCAAGTTCTAAACTTGTGGTTTTAGTTGTTTGGTTCCGGCGGTTTAGTCGCCGAAGACTTATTTTATTTAAATCAGGTTATCATATTGTGTTTTATCGTAAGTACGGGTGGTTCGCCTTGTACTCTTCTTGTTGTTATGTTGTTTTGGCGACTCGACCTTGGGATCTCGTATAGAGGTCCGGGTCGGGGCGTCACACTATAGAGATCCTAAGTTGATCGTGATGGTTATATATTGGTTAATGGGTATAAGTATGAGTAGACTTACGCATGTTGCGATTGTAAAGTCTAGCATTAGCGTACTTAGACGATTTGGCTGTGTGGAGTTATAAGTTGTGTACAAGTGAGGAACATGTTACTTTATTTTGGGATTAAGAGTGAATTGCCTATCTTTATGATGTATAAGTCCCATGTTGTGGACATCATTTGATAGTTGTTTATACGGTAAGAATACCTTACATTCGTGGTTATGTGTGTGTCTAGCTAACACGGACCTTATTCGATGGTTAAGTTGTACAGTAGACCTACTTTGCCTATTGTCTTGTTAGTTACATGTTCTGTGATTACGGACATGATGTGATTGTTCTAATTTGTGATAGGACAATCACCCTACTTTGATGATTGACTGTGTGTTTAGTATTTACAAGCACCTTATGTTGATTTGGGAATGTGATTCAATAGAACACATCATGTTTGATATTGATGAGTTGTGATTCAAGAGAGCACATCATGTTTAATTATTATTGAGTTGTGATTCAATAGAACACACTTTGAATTATTTAAAATGACAAGTAAACATCTACTTGTGCATTACATCGGGTCCAGCTGGCATTTTGTTTTGGGGGTGTATTGATGTTCGGTTATTGCGGGAGCAGGGGCTACGTAATAGCCGAAGGCCAATACATTTGGCCTCGCCCTACCGTTGGCCACGGTAGGGGTTTCTCTAGCCTCACAGTTGAACGGAATAAACGGTGACTGTGTATTGTCGACATCTTTTGTATGTATTGGGATACGGACACCAGTCTCTTGTGATACTTATAAGTGGCTAAATCTGTATATCTCTCGGGTCATAGGGGATTGAGCAATACGTTGACGTGAATATGAATAATGGTTCACAACGGATACTTGTAGATCGTGCTTGACGCGATCGGGTACATTTATTTTGTCTTCGGTTACGAAAAATGGTTAACAATGAGTACTTGTAGATCATGCTTGATGCTATTAGGAACATTTATTTTATTTTGGGATACGAGCATCGGTCCTTAATGATTTATGTACAGCAGCAGCAACACAATCATCCAGTATGGTTTCATCTGTCAATCCTTGCCATTTGTGTACAACAGCAACATCGCAGTGATCTATTGAATTTGTAATGGAGCGACAAGGTCGGAAGTATTATATAGGATTTGGAGGTGTACCTCGATCCACCGTATCCTCCTTCATGTGTTTACTTTATCCTTGTGTGCTTCCTATACAAGTGAATGTTGGTCATGGTTTCCAACTGGTGTGGGACAGTTGGCGATCGTTGAGCCTCTCGTTGTTATAGGGTTGGTTGACCGTATGTGCTCCTACATGTTTATTTTCCTGTTATATTGTTGTGCATAATGTCATGCCATATAGTCACATGTTGTTACTTGTCGATTATTGGTTAAGCTAGAATTGTTACCAAGATTAGTGCATAGAGCCTTGGTTTACTATTGCATTCATACTTATAGCACCCAATACTTTATAGTGGCTTACGGAGTCTTTTAGACTCACCCAACAACTTCCTCAGTTTGAAGGTTATAAGTTCCAGCACTGTGAGACTTGAAGCTTGGAGTTTAGCAAGTTGTATTTATGTTGTCATTTCCTATTATTCCTTGTATTGTGAGATCGTGGGTTCAACTAAGTTAAGTAAACTTAGTATGTTGGGTAGAAATATTTGTATTCTTTAGATTTGTATTTTGAGGACGACTTGAGAGGTTGTGCCAGTTGTAGTACTTTATAATTTTGGATTACTGACTCGTGGTTTTGGTGTGGACTTGTGCCGTTGATATTTTATTAGTAGTTTTCCCGAGCGTGTTAACTCGTGGTGTTTAGTTGTTGTTCTCCAGCATTTGTTGTAGCCGTGGAGGTTATTTTATTTTAGTGAGTTGTACTTTAAGTTTTTGAAACTCACATTTTATCTTGTATTCCGCTGCATAGTTTTGGTTTTGACCTTTTGTGGCTCGCTCTTTTCAGTTGTTCTTGCTAGTTTGGCGCATCGAGTTGGGGTTCAACATCGAATCTCAGACTCGAGGCATTACAATAACGTGGGATATTAGGTAATGGATTACTTCAAATGATCATGACAGTATTCTGGGAATCATTGATTTGATGAAAAGATGGTAAATGGTAGGAAACATGATTGGACTTTCTGTTGGGATAGCAACGGCTAGTGTATGAGATTAAGGTTTAATTTTGGGTTAGAGACCCTGGTGTGTAAATTGTGTTCACGAATAAGTTGATAATTGGTGCATATTTAGTGGCGAATGATTTGAGTTGAATGAATATCAAGGAATATTGTTTAATTTGGGTGATAAGACCTTGTCTGTAGGTGATAATACGAGTAGATATGGATGTGTGTAAATTGTTAGTACTTCACCTCTCGTTGTTGATGCGAGTATGAGCATACTATCTATGGCATGATTGAATTGCATTTCTAGCATTCATGCTGGTATTTTCTCACTTATATGATGTTTAAAATGAGACCGATATAAGGACACAGTTTTGCCACATGTCCCTAGCGCCCTTACGACGGAAGCTTTTGAAGCCACTTCAGAAGGGCCCCTGGATTGGTTGTCAAGAGGTATTCGTCGAACAACTAAGTTGGCTAGTATGTAATTGAGAATTGACTGATCCTATTACCAATCGGAATGGAAAATTAAAAAGGAATCACAATTATTGGAACTGAAACTATGTTTTCCAAAAACCATATGTTGTATGGACTTGGTTACTATGATATCAAATGCATGAATCTTATCACGTGCTGATAGATATCTACATGTATAAATTGTGATTGCCTTATTGGTATATTGCATTCCTGACACATGCATGGGTTATATGGAAGTGATAGATTGTCTCATGGGAAACATTCTTTATGTCACATATAAATGTCAATTTTCTTATGAATTGATGCTGATATTGGTAAATTGTAGGTATAGCACGTACTATACAGAGCGCTAGGAAGTTCGTAGCTCATACACGAGTGCAAGTCCTACAAGTAAGGTTGGGCAAGGCTAGGCAGCAATTACAACGTAGTCATTGCACGAATCAAAGAATGTAGGTAATTAGAGAGGAGCTTGTATCTCATGTGAAGAATTTGGTGATGGCTTTGGAGAATGCTCAGACACGGGTTGAATTGGTTAGGGATAACATAGTGCTAGAACTAGAAGATGCCCCAAATGATGGTGAAGGCACTTATATTAACCCTGTGATTGTGGAATCTGATAATGAAGATAACGTGGTGGTAATCTGGTCTGATGACGAGGATTAGTAAGGTAGTAGTATAAGTTATAATTTTGCTTATCCGGATCGTAAGTTAGGGGAAACTTGGATGCTAGTGTAAGAGAGACTTTGGATGACTGTACATAAGTGTGGATAGATTACCTCTTTGTAACACGTAGTGTTGCGTACTGTAAAGGTGACAACCTTTCTTTTGGGAATGTATATATAATATGGATGTGTTGGAGTTTCTATTGCAGTATTACTGGTGTATTGATTGTTAATCAGTAGTTGATGGATATCCTGATAGCATGAGTAATTGGGATGTGAATACTTGGGTTGTATAACTCATTATGGATGTGTGCTGGACCGTGAGATAGTTGAGGAGATATAGTTTTCTCCATTTGGCAGGCATAAATTGATTAATGGTTGGAGTAAATTTTTTTGAGCCTGGACTAAACTATCTTTTCCTGGTTGGAAGATGATTGTGAAAACCTTGAAGGTTGAATATAGAATGCACGTATGAAACAGAGAATTAGAAATCAGTGGATAACGATAGGCTAAGTCCAATATAAGTCATTAAATTGATAGAACCCTTGTTTTGGGTTTTGAGTTGATTTGTACAGGTTGTATTTTGAAGTTGATCCTGATAGAGAATGACAATATGTCCTTATATTTAAGCGGTTTATGCTTTGTGGATTAATGAGGCTTTGAAATGTTGATTATTATTATCAGTTAATTAGAAACGATTAAGGTCAAATGAGATTGTGATTGTATTCTTCGTGAAATTATTTTGGGTGTTGGTGCACTTGTTTATATGTTGAATTGATTCCGAGAGTAACCGAGAAATATGGGAAATCTCTTAGTCTCTGGCATGAACTTGTATGGTTGTCGTGAATGACAACCTAGTGTATTACAGCAAGGGAATATAAATATTAAAAGAGAAATGAATCTTTCCGATTATACGAACAATTTCACATAATTTTCTCCCTCTGTCTATTGTTCCTTTGTTCCACAAACCATACTCCTCATTTACAACTTGATTGGGACTTGTTTCTTGAATTGTTAAATAAACTGACTCCGTAGGGTCGATGTGATTTGGTCATAGATCGATTCTAGCGGAGGATTCATGGTAATGTTAGTGATATTTTGATATTTGGTGTTATCTCCTTTTGAAGTAAGGGAGACTATGCAGTACTGATTTCGTGTCATTTTTATCACGTGATCGTTTCTAATATTCCGTATCTTGAAATATGATTTATTGCTATTATTCCATATTGTTTATCAAATGGATTTCGAAATAATGCGTTTATATTGATTTCGTGATTTATCGTAATTTGGTTAAAAGTATAATTATGTGGAATAGTTTAGTGATACTAGTCAGTGTGTTGGTTTCAGTGAGCCCGTTATTGTTATTGTTTATGAGTTGGTGGGCTCAAATGATTGAGTGCCAATGGTTGATTCAGTTATTGTTTTGCCACTGAACCCGAACCCGATAGTATACTAGACTGTGATATATGATTGAGGAGTATATTTTAATGCTTCGAGCATGTATACCGTTTTTCGTTCTTTAAACGTTGAATTGCCAAGAGTATGATTTTATTGATTTATGAGTTATTGTCCATAGTTTCATTTCATGGACAAGGTTATTTTAATCGTTTATCTATCCTATTTTATGGTGTTGTGTATTTTACCTTGCTGAACTCACAATCTCACCTCACCAGTTATTTGAGTTATATGTGGGGTAGAGAGTAAGCCATGAATTGCGTTATTAGAGATTTATGTAATATGTGGATTGTACCCAGTTATTCTAACAAGAATTTGGTTATATACAGAAGTTTGTTATTTCAAAAATATTCTTGTTTGTTCTAATGTGTGATATTGGATTTTGATGGAGTTGTACCAATATCGATTATATATATGGGAGTTGGTGTCTTTATAAGGGAAACATTTTGAGAAAACTTGAGGATTTATTCTTTCCACTGCTATTAAAACGTTGATTTGGTTATGTTAGGAAATGGATATTAAGTTCGGGCCATGACAATTGGTAGTTAAGAGTTGATTTAGTTGTATGAGAAGTAAGTGGTGACTTTGAGTCGCTACAATGTGGTAAAAACTAGTGAATTGGTAGTGAACTATTCGGAGTATAGATGAAACCATAGTGATACGTCACTTCTTATTGGTTGATAAGCTTATTATTATCTGTTAACTAGGGAGGAATTCTTATAGCGACGGTTGGGTATGAGTTAATGGTGTCGCTTTATTTAACATTTCCATAATGACTATTGCTTTTATGAGTTTACCTTTATATCTAGAGACTGTAATGATGGGGTGATGTATTGAACTAATTTGGGAGCTTTGTTTATACAAGCTTTATGAACTTCGAGAATGGAATGACATGGTGGATATGGTACTCGAAAATAAGTTGTGATTTCATCACTTGAAAAAGATATAAGAAAAGAAGACTTGCCCTGAGAGATGTTGGGTCTTCGAGATCTTAGAAAGGGTGGGGGGAAATGGTATATTACGAGGCATTGTTGTTGTTACTGGAGGGGATTCATAGAGTTTCCAGGCATCAATGTTGAGGACGTGTATTCTGGATCCTTCATATGTGGTAAAGGTTGAACATGTAAAACTTTTAACCTGAATTATTGTACGTGATACCATTGGTGTAAATCTTGGATTGTAAAGAACAAGAGTTAAAAATATAGATAATTCTGATGATAAAAGTCTTAAGCCAAGTTATGAAGTATAAAAGATGCGTGGAAAAAAAAAACAAAAATAAAATGAGATTAAGTACTTTCACTGATTTGATAACTAAGGTAAGGAATTCGGGGTCGAATTCTTTTAAGGGGGAGAGGGTGTAATGACCGAGCATTTCATTAGCATGTTAATCTTATGATTGTGTGCATGCATCGTAAACTTGATTATCGCTGTTCATGACATCGAATAGACGAGTTGTAAACTCATATTTGCACGTTTCGGTATGTTACTTTCTTGCATTGTTTCATGGCATAAATCGAATCGAAATGGAAGAGATGGACCACGATACTTTGAACCTAAATATGCTTGGTGTTATATAGGGTTCATGATATTAAATCGAGCCTTGAAAAAGTGAAATAGGTTGTGTTAATTCGAAGTTACAAAACGAAAATATTTCGACGTTGTTTTCAATTTTGTGAACTTTGTCGTGACTTTAATTTGATCCAAGGATGATTTGGAACCTTTAGGGACAACCTTTGATGTGTTATAAGTGTTATACAATCAAACCTAGGAGTGCTCGAGTGATCAAATCGAGAAAATAATGCAAAACGACAAAAACAACCGAAGTTGATGAATAGTGCACACCCTAGCGCGCCTGTTTAGACAGATTTTGCTACAGCTAGGTTTTGGGTTAATTTGCTGCTGCCACCTCCTCTTAAACCCTCCAAGGCTAGTCTTAGTTCATGGGTATTGAGGGAGAGACCATTTCCAGCCTTTCATACACACAAAACACTAAATTCTCTCTCAAATCTTCACCAAAATTCACCAAATTAACCTAGGGTTTCTAGGGTTTCATGGTTGATAACTTGTTCTACCAACTTGGCAGCAACAAAGGGCTGAACAATCTGAGCTTGAGGCTGGTCTAAGCACTGAAATTCAGGGGTTAACCTGTGGTTTAGCTCTTTGAATTTGTAAGGGACCTCTATCTTATGTATGTTTATTGTTTAATCGGTTAAATTCGATTATATGCGATGTTGTGATGTTACTATGTTGAAATTGTGAGTTTCCAGCCATGCTATGATGTTTATTAGGCTGATATGATTATGGGTATGTGTTGATAAGGTGTATTAATGTTTATATGAACCTTGGAAATGTTGAAACGCGATGGTATAATTGGAATTAGTGAAACGGGCAATAAATTGACCTAAACAAAGTGTGTAACATGGCTGCGATTATATGTTTATGACGTGTTATCGAATTGTTTGAGATGGTTATGTGAGCACCCCGATCCGATCCGCATATCATTCTTGGGCCTTTTCCGCTCTGGACTCTCGAAAATGAAATGTGTAATAAATGTGCACAACACATTTATATTGAAAACAGAGTCGCCACCCTCGTTTATATGGGAAACGAGAAAAAAACTTAAGATTATGGGTTCGGGGGCCAAGTTACGATTTGGGAAGGTTTTACGCACCCATCTCGCACTTTCGATCTCTATATGCTTGTATTTAAGTATCGCAAGTTTATTATTTTATGTGACAATAATGTATACTTTACATGTATTAAAAACGTATTTAACTAATTACATTCTTCAAAATATACATTATTTACATATTAAATGGACTAACGGCGAAGGGGTTACCTTACGTCGTTTCTGAGTCGGGCCAAGTTCTAGGCGTTGTATTATATTGGATCAAGCTAGCTCATAGCGACCGTTGTGCTTCCAACACCGTCGAGGAAAGGAAGACTTACATTTTTGTGTGTGTGAGAGAGAGTCAATACTCTTTTCTCTTTTCTTTCTCTCTTTTCTTCCTCTAAAGAGGCTTGATAGCGAGAGAGAGTTGTGTGTGTGTGTTCTCTTGGGAGAGAGTTTTTGATCTCCCCTTTTTGAGGAAGAGCTGAGAGGTCTATTTATAGGAGCTGAGGGGAGATATTTGACGATACTCTTTGCCCCAAGTTTGGATGAAACTTCGTTTTTGCCTTCAAA
>JACONP010000192.1:0-10966 GCA_016624345.1 Platycodon grandiflorus
TATGCTCCTCCTTTGGTCTGGCCATGAACTACTGATAAGACACACAGTATACATCATATCTGACCTTGTCACCGTTAAATATGTTGAAACAGATAACCTCATAACCTCATCATATTTATAATGGTGAATTACGGGCCGGTTCCTTTTTGAACATTTGTAATTGCTTCAGTCCACCATACTTTTTTGAAAACCGGAAAAAGGCACTTTTGGGGCAAAAAAACAATTATGTCATTAATGAAAGATTTACCGGAGAAATTTCATCATTGCGATGCCTAATTTCATCATCGCGATGCCCAATTGCGATTCCTAATTCCATCATCACGATGTCTAATGCCCAATTGCGATGCCTAATTTCATCATTGCGATGCAGCCAAATGAAGATTTACCAGAGAAATTTTAGTAAGTAAGATTCACTAGAGAAATTTTAGGACTCAATGCCCAATTACGATGCTTAATTCCATTATCGCGATGCAGCCAAAAAAAGATTTATTGGAGAAATTTTAGTAAGTAAGATTCATTAGAGAAATTTTAGGACTCGATGCTTAATTGCGATGTTTAATTCCCTCATCGCGATGCCTAATTCCATCATCGAGATGCTTAATTCCCTCATCGCGATGGCTAGAGAAATTTTAGGACTCGATGCCCAATTGCGATGCGTAATTCCATCATCGCGATACCTAATTTCATCATCGCGATGCAGACAAATGAAGATTTACCGAAGAAATTTTAGTAAGTAAGATCGCGAGTTCTAATTTTTAGAAGATAGTAAAAACCAAAACTAATTTTCAGGAGTAATATGCAAATGAGCAATGAGCTATTTTTTTTTTTTTTATCTCTGTATTAAGGGTTCATCGCTAAAATTGGTCTTAACTCAACTGAACTTTATATAGTATAATGTTTCTTATTTGGAGTTTTTCATTAATCTTTTGGGTTCCTATCAAAATGGTCAAGCAGCAGTTTAATATTTATTATATTAAATTTTAATTAATGTAATATTTTTTGATGGGCTGCACATTTAATCCACAACCCCCGACGGTTTGGGTTGTGTTGACATATTTTAGGATCGTCACTTTCACGGATTAGCATGTGCATGAAATAATGGGTTTACATAGCCCGCGGGCTGACCCACACCGCCAGCCCGCTTTGACAGCTTTACATATCCCTTTTAATAAGTGTGAATTTTTATATTAATTTTTAATTTTTATTATTTTAGTCAATATTTGCAATTCATAGTAAATATGTTAGATGTTTTAGTAAACAACCAATAACGAGATACAAAATGTTAAATATACCGTCGACATCGTGGCACATTGGTAGAGTTTAAGGTAGAGCTTCACAAATTGTGGGGTCTCAGGTTCAATTATTTCCCGCGTCCTCTTAAGACGATAAGAACAACAACAAAAAAGAAAAAAAGGAAGATATAAAATATTAGATAAACCGTCTACGACTCTACAACAATCGCTTGCATTAACAACATGCACTGTGAATTTGTAATGCGTGCAGTTGATGCAATCAATTGATGTAGGTGTTATTTTGTGAAGCATAAACTTTCTTTCATTGATGAAAATAACTTACTTACAAAAGAAATACAACAGACCTATATATATACATTGAGAATACACAGATTCAGGCCACGAATACATTCTTTGGAGTACAATGCACCTGAGAGTACAATGCACATGACATTCTTTGCCAAGATGCATGGTCAAGTTTCTATTGAGTTGTTGCTGCTGCGATCTGCCGTGTTGCTGTCCACATTAACAGTAGGCGATAGATCTAACGACATTATTTTAATAAAATTAATTAGTAAACTAGAGCCACAGCATAAACAAATAATCCAATGCTCCAAAATCATGTGCTATGGCAAAGTTTTGGGTTATGTGTTTCTCTCTCTAGAGAAAGTCAAGTCGTCTCTCTCTCACTCCATCCCGCTACATTCATTCAAGTTGCAGACACCAGGATCCGTATCTCAGCAGCCTCCGATGCCATTGCGATCCAAATAAGGTTAGAAAGCTTCTTTATTGCAATGTCTTTAACGTTATCAAGAATCCACCCACCAATCTTTAGCTTCCAGCAAATTCCTGTATGCTATTATAATATGTATTTGCATGCATATATACGGTAGCTAGCTATGAAACAGAAGCAAGCTCTTCGGTTAACAAAATCTCTCTCTCTCTCTCCCTAATTTCTTGGGTATATATATATATATATATATATATATATATATATATATATATATATATATATATAGAGGAGGATTTCAAATTCATCGGTGAATACGTACGTTAAATGTCGTTGCTTATGTTTTTTTCTCGTCAAGTTTGGCTAATATGACAAGTGGCAACCCTCTTTAACTATATTTCCTTCTGTTTACCAACTAATCTTACCGTTTCAATTGAAGAAGTGCTTTGACTTTCAGTCTATTAGATCAATTCTTATGTAAATACATTTTATATGCTGAAAGAATTATAATCTCGGTAAATTACACTAAACGTGTCTGTTAATGGATCGAATTTGGATCAGATATGCTAAATCCAAATTCAATTTTTTAATTAAGAAATTATCGAATTCAGATCGGATTTGAATTATTTCTCGAATATTTCAAGCCTCAATCCATATTCTAAATTTTCGGATTCGGACCAGATTCGAATTTTTTCAGATTTAATTCGACCCTTATTAAAGTAATGAATACAAATAGAGAAATGCTACATCCACCTAAAGAGTACCAAAAATATTACACCTAATGACATGGCACACAAATCCAATGTTGGATTTCAGTTAAATTTTTAATCAAACATTTGCTGCCTTATGATACAGAGGATTTGGCCTTACAAATAATATCAATGTATCTTTTACTCAATCAAAGGTCAAGCAAACATGAAAAATTATGTTTCCAGTTTATACAAACATGAATGACAATGTTAGTAAGATATTATAGTACTTAGAAGTATTTTTATCTTTAGTTCAAATAGTAATTACAACCTCCGTCCCAAAATAATTATCATTTTAGTAAATATTTTTTATCCCAAAATAATCGTCGTTACACGATTTCAAGAAATATTTGTCCATATTTTGTCAAATTTGCCCTTATTTATTACTTTCATTAAAGAGGGGTAGGTAAGAAGAAAGAGAAAAAATACTCTTACAACTTGCCTACAATAATTGAACTTAGATAAGGGTAGATCAGTCTTTTTAAAAGATTCATTAATCTGTGTGCAAATTTTTAAAACGACAATTATTTTGGGACGGATGTAATATTAATGAGTAAAAGCTCAACAAAAGTAACTTTTATATGTGTAATATTACTATATTTTTTATATCGGATCAGATCGGGTTATTAACGGATCAGATCATCCTTAATTCAAATTTGATTTGTTAAGCTATTGGGTTATCGGACTCGGATCACAATCGAATAATCGAATTGAAAAATTCAATTCATACCCTAAAAATAAAATCGGACTCAGATCGGATTCGAATCAAAATCCGATCCATTGACAGCCTTAATGTCACTAAGGCTCCGTTTGTTTCACGAAAAATTGGTTCCAGAAAATTACTTTCAGAAATTAATATCCAGAAAATGAAATTATTCTACTTTCCGCCATTTGGCAAATCTGATGAAAATGCATGCAAAATATGAAAATGAAATTAGTTTCCAAATGAGAGGAGTTAAACGCAGCCTCCGGTAAAATTACTAACTTACCTTCGTCTGTTATAATGTATATTTTTGCAAAAAATTTTTTGAACATGCGCCATGTGTCTGTAGGCGCATGTCTAATTTTTTTTTTGATCGTTGCAATTTTACACCCTAAATTTGTAAAAATTGCACTATATCCCCTTGAATCTGTTAATTTCGTTAAATTGTTAAATTTAATAGAAATTTGCACTATATCAAAATAAAAATTTTAACGAAATTAACAAATTCAGGGGGTAAGGTGCAAATTTTCAAAAATAAAAATAAAATTTTGTTTGACATGCGCCTGATCAGGTGTATGTCCAAAAAATATATATATTTTTTTATAAAAAATATACATTATAACACAATAATAAAGCAAAAAAAAAAAAAACAAAATTTATTAAAAACATACACATGAGGGCCAGTTAGTAACTTAGAAGGGAAGGGAGGGACTCCGTTTACTGTATAATGGGCTTAGACTATCTCCAACCCAAAACCCCAAATTTGGTCAAAAACTACCCCAAATTTGGTCCATTTCAACACCAAACACTATTCCAACTCCAACCCACATCCACAAATCTTACCCCAAAATAGAATATTCCTTAGCATATTCTATTTTTATTTCTTTTTATTTATTTATCAACATGTATATTAATTTGCTATTAATCTTTTAAATAATAATTATTAGGATTGCACAATTATTTATTATAGTATATTTAATAATTTTATATTTATAATATTATTTACGTCATTAATAATATTTAAAAATTAGTAATTTTATAATTAAATTTATTATATAATTTAATAAATATACAAGACGTGAAAATACAATAAAAATTATTACAATCAATACAAAATGTAATCTAAAATCATTCCACTTGATAAATAAAATAAGTAATATTATTAATATTTATTTTTTATTAATAATAATATCTAAAATTAGATATTAGTTAGTTTAAAATATATTTAAATTAATAATATCATATTATTAATAATTTTGAGCATTTAATATTCATTAAAAATTAAAATATGTCATGGATCCCACCAATACCAAATTTGGGATAATGAATAGTGCAACCCCAAATTTGGCTTGGCTTTGAGTATTGGGTTAGAGTTGGATGAACCCCCAAATTGGAGATTTGGGGGTTGGGTTGGAGATGCCCTTAGAGCCTATGTTTCCAAATTCATAGAGAAACCCTTTTCCCCCAAGTCTCTAATTTGATTTGATAACCAAAAACAAAATGAATACAGTAAAAACCAAATTCATATTCTTTTTTCCGGCTTGAGCCCAATTCCAAATTTTGATTCAAATTATCAAGAAGATGACTACTGTAAAAAGAAGGCGATTGGTGAAGATTCTCAATGAAACCATGATCCTAATCCAGTAGATTCGAAAAATAGATTGAAGATGGTCGCCAAGCTTCCTACATGCTCAAGAACAATGAATCAAAGCCTCTCGGAGAAGACGCCCACTTCATCTGCCAAGATAATCACACAACTGGTGTTACCGACGGAGTCGGAGGTTGGGCTAACAAAGGCAAAGAGGACGGTGATGATTGCAAGGGGGAAGAGCATTGACGAAGATGAGAGATTATGGAGGTTGGGAGGAAGAATGAAGAAGAAGATGAGGAGAGAGAGACAAAGAGATCGTCCTTTTGTTCGGCCCCGTCTTGGAAAATGACTTACCGAGTGAGAGGTCGGTAAGTCATTTTACTGAGTTTTGAGGTGATTTTCCGTTGACTCGGAAAATATTTTCCGTAGACTTGATTTTCTAAACGTTATCAAACATCGGAAAATGCTGAAAATATTTTTCGAAAGTTATTTTTCGTGAAACAAACGGAGCCTAAAAGTTCATTGAAATTATAGATACTATACAGTGGATGTTGGATGCATTTACGAAAGATCCTCAATACGTGATCGTTTGTTTGATGGACAATATTGTAAGATATAGGGATTAGGCAGTACTTAATAAACTCTAATCATAAATAAAATTTTCATCTTTATTGAATGAACAATGTTAGAGACACAAAAAAGTCACAAAATTTTGGTCATGAAAACCTTGTTGACTTCTGTTTACTAAAATCTTGTGACTTTTTTGAGCCTCTACCATTACTCCCCTTGGATATTAATTACAGAGTATTAGAGTTCGACAGTACTAGTTTCTAATTTTCTGAAAGGCGATTTTTAACTGTTGCTTCTAATTACCAGATCTCTGTTTTGGGTTTCTGAAGAACTCAGCATATGGCGAGACATCCACGAGAAGATTTTTTGCTCAAGGAGACCAAACCTAACCTCGGTGGTGCAAAGGTCAACTTTAATCATAAGCTCAGTAGCCCCTATGACCTGGTTGAGCAAATGCACTACCTATATATCCGAATTGTGAAAGCAAAGGATTTACCGGCCAAAGAAGTCTCTGCAGGTCGGTCTTCTAGTTGTTTCAAACGGTCAAGTAAAGATGTTATTGTCAGCTCATGTCACCCTTACGCTGTAGTGAAGCAAGGAAACTATAAGGGCGTGACACGTCATATCGAGAAGGAGTTGAACCCAGAATGGAACCAAGTGTTTGCTTTTTGGAAATGCCAGATTCAAGACTCTGAAGTTGAGGTTGCCATAATGGATAAGGATAGACTGATGGATGCTTTCATGGGTCGGGTTTTATTTGATCTAAGCGAAGTCCCAAAGCGGGTACCACCAGATACTCCTCTGTCTCCACATTGGTACAGACTGGAAGATAGGAAAGGGGACAGGGTTAACGGAGAGCTGATGTTGGCCGTTTGGTGGGGTACTCAAGCTGATGAAGCGTTTCCAGAGGCATGGCTTTCAGATGTCCCTGCGGTTAATTCTCAAGCACATGTGCGGTCCAAGGTGTACTTGTCACCTAAACTTTGGTATCTCAGAGTGAATATAATCGAAGCTCAGGACTTGGTACTTTCTAAGAAGCAGAAATCCCCTGGTGTATTTGTCAAGGCCACCATCGGTAATCAGGCTTTTTATACTAAAAAATTCCTTATGAGCAAGTCCACCACTGCATTGTGGAACGAGGATTTGATGTTTGTAGTGGCTGAACCATTTGAGGAGCCCTTGGTTTTGAGTGTGGTAGAAGAAGTTGCACCAAACAAGGATGAAGTTCTGGGAAGATGTGTGATTCCTTGGGAGTATGCAGTAAAGAGGTCAGATCATAGAGATGTACAGAATAGGTGGTTTAAGCTGGAGAAGGATGTCACAGCTGATGGTGAAACGAATGAAGCCAAGTTTGCAAGCAGAATTCACACAAGGATCTGTTTGGAAGGTGGATATCATGTTATGGATGAATCCCCTGAATATTGTAGTAATTTTCAGCCGACAGATGAACACTTATGGAGATCCAGCATTGGGGTTCTCGAAGTGGGGATTTTGAAGGCGCAAGGATTGGTTCCAATGAAGATAAAACATGGAAGGGCCACAACGGATGCTTACTGTGTGGCCAAATATGGGCAGGAATGGGCAAGGACAAGAACCATAGGTGACACATATTCTCCCAATTGGAATGAGCAATACGCTTGGGAGGTTTTTGATCTGTACACTGTCTTAACTATTGGGGTGTTCGATAACTGTCATTTCCTAGGTGGGGATAAGGATTCAAGGATTGGGAAGGTCAGGATTCGTATATCAACCCTTGAAAGTGGCCAGGTTTACACACATTCATATCCTCTTTTGGTTTTGCATCCATCAGGGGTGAAGGTGATGGGTGAAATTCAGCTAGCTGTGAGGTTTATCTACTCATCTGTGCTGAATATGATGCATAATTACTCACAACCGTTGTTACCTGAAATGCACTACAGCCATCCGTTAACATTTACTGAGTTTGATGATGATTTGAGGCGCAGTGCCACTCAAATCATCTCTATGAAGCTTAGTCATGTTGAGCCACCATTGAGGAAAGAGGTTGTGCAGTATATGTTGGATGTGGATTCTCACAGGTGGAGTTGGAGAAGAACTAAAGCTAATTATTTCAGAATTATGGGAGTTTTGAGTGTATTTTTCACTATTTGGAAATGGTTTGGTGGCATATGCAGTTGGAAGAACCCAATAATGACGATTCTAATTCACATCTTGTTCATAATATTTGTTTTGTGTCCACAAATTATTTTGCCATCCATTTTCCTCTACCTCTTCTTGAGTAGAGTTTGGTACTATAGATGGAGGCCGAGGCATCCGCCCCACATGGACACTCTTCTCTCTCATGTCGATGTGCATCCCGATGAGCTATACGAAGAATTCGATACGTTCCCGACTTCTCGACCTGCAGATATTGTGAAGATGAGATACGATCGCATGAGATATATTGCAGGGAGGTTGCAGAGAGTTGTTGGTGACTTGGCAACTCAGGGGGAGAGGTTTCAATCTTTGCTGGGCTGGAGAGATCCAAGAGCAACTACACTAATCACCATTATCTGTTTAGCTGCAGCTATTGTTCTGTACATCATACCTTTTCAGGTTGTGGTTCTTCTCAGAGGCTTCTACGTATTACGACACCCAAGGTTGCGTCACAAGAAACATTCAGTGTTGCTCAATTTCTTTAGAAGATTGCCTTCGAGAACTGATTGCATTTTATGACCAAACCTTTTGGCTGCCATTTCCCTCTCATCTCTCATCGTGTTTGCTATCTTTCACTTGCTAGACCCAAGGTAATGCGTAAGATCTTTTTCTAAGGAATTATCTTGTGAATCTGTACCTGAATTTGAGCTACTGTGACAGTTATTTTCATTTGATATGTTTGAATACTGTGCTTATGATTTTCATTGATATGTTTCAAACAAATCTATACTATCCTCCGGTGTTATTAGTGGGCTTACATGCCTCTTACTTTTCAGAAAAAAATTCAGCATACATCTGACAAGTCTAAATTTTAATATCGTACTTTTTTCTTTTTTGTAATTTGTACCGAAGTTATATACTCCCTATATTCCAATCAAATAATCTATTTTTAGGTCAACTTGATTATAATTATAACCGAAAAACTCTTTAAAGTATTTGTTTTAATTACAAAAGCGTTAAAGTTGCACTTGAATGAGATATAATTTCCAACGTCATAAGTAAGATTTGTTAAATTTTAGTTTGATTTAGTCTCGTGTTAACTTTAAAAAAAGAAAGCAAACTCTTTATTCGGAACAACATGCAGGGTGATTTTTTGTTTTGTCTCACTCCGTAGATAAATAATTGGAAAACAAAGATTATTATTTTTGTTTTGAAAAAAATGGATATTTCAAACTTAAACTTCTAAAATGGTGACTTTTTGAGACAAAATGTTTTTGAAAGTGACTTTATATTTTTTTATTTTTTATTTTTTATTTTTTGGGAAGGAAGGTGCACTTTTTGTTGATCTATGAATTTGTCTACTGTGGTTAAAGGGTTGAATTAATAGACAAAACCTTACTATTTAGTAAACAAAGATTTTTGAGATTTTCTAATGTGGTATATATTGTTGGGTAAAAATTTGTGATTCCGGGTTCATGGGCTTTGAAGTTCTTAGGTTTTTGATGACTCAATCGTATTGATGGAAGCATACTATTACGCGTAGTCATGCAACAATTGAAAATTGTATTTAACGTAATTTCGAACGCAGTCTCCTTTTTAGAGAGCAACAGTTGCGGCGGAACTTAGCCTAGCAACTACATCTCAAAAAACCATTGGATCTCACCTGAATCGCCCCATCTTTACGAGGAAAAATTTGAACACAAATTCTTAGAAAAAACCAATAAACTTTTACGGATTACTTTTCCAAAGAATACAAATAACGTCTGGTTATTTTCAGAACCATAATCGATCCCAACGTCCTTCTTTAAGAAGTTTTTGACTTGACCATCTCTCTCTCTTTCAGTGTTCTATCTCGTTTATTGAATACAATCTAAGGAACTCATCTATGGTTCTGTTACAGTACAAAGAACTCTGTACTCAGAAAACTCATAAGACTTGGTGAATGTTCACACCCTTTGATTGAAAGGAAGAGTGGCTTATATAGGCATTACAATGAATACAAACTGAATAGATCAAGACTAAACAACCTGATCCTAATCCTAACAAACATAGAAAAAGTCAAATAACAAACTTATCCTACAAACTAGGAATTATTGATTAAGACTAAATCAAAGTTAAAATAAAGAAAAGAGTAAACAACTAGTTATAACAAACTAGTGCATATTCTGACTATGAAGCTACCAACAATATCCTCCTCTGAACTGGAAATGTTAGCAAGCATTTCAGTTTAATCTGTAAAGTCTTGAACACCAAGAAGTTGTCCAAGTTTCACATAAGTATCCAACTTCACAGGCTTCGTCATGATGTCTGCAATTTGATCTTTTGTTCCACAGAATACTAACTTCACAGCTCCCTCATTAGTAAGATCACGTAAGAAATGATATCTCACATCTGTGTGTTTAGTTCTCTTATGCATAACCGGCGGTTTCTCGAAAGTTTAATGGAAGAGTTGTTGTCACACATAATCTCAACACACTTACATTGAGAAAAACTGATTTGATTAAGCACTGCCCTCATCCAAACATACTGACAAGCACAAGTTGCTGCCACAACATACTCGGTCTCTGTCGAAGACAACATAACTATTGCCTGCTTCCTTGAACTCCAACACACTACAGCTTCACTCAATAGAAAAACCTATCCTGAAATGCTCCTTTTATCATCCATATCTCCTGCATAATCACTGTCAGTATAAGCCTTCAACTTACTGTCAGTTCCCTTCTTGTACAACATATTAGCCGAGATTTATGGAGTGGTAAATATTGTGCAGAAAATAGATTGAGAGTAATTTCAGAAAATAGATTGAGAGTAATTTTTGGGTTATCATTTGATAACCAATTATAGATTAGGAATGATCTAAATCATACCATAGAAGTAGAGACTCTTACTTGTATATAAGTGGTACTGATTCATTGTATTAATCATCAAGGAAAATTCTTCAATGTCTTTCTCATCTTCCGCTGTAATCTCTAACATGGTATCAGAGCCTAAAATCGTTCTCTAGGGCGTATACCTTCTTTCTTTCTTTCTCCTAAAGCATCATGACCACCTAATTAACACCGGCCAAACCCAAAATGTTTCCCCGACCCAATTTCTCCCCATCTTCTATAATCCTACCGCAATCATGGGCCAAACGCATCTTACAAAGGAAAATTACGCTAATTGAGTACCTTGTTCAAAACCCTTCTTCGAACCCATAATCTTCTTCGAATTGACCTGTAACAACCGGCCGCTACGCTAGTTTACTCAAGAAACCCACAACATGGAACATGGAAA
>JACONP010000193.1:0-15922 GCA_016624345.1 Platycodon grandiflorus
TGCTCTCTCTTTGATTTTCATGGCAGGAGTTTAGTTTTGCTCTCTCTTTTAATTTATACTCTGTTGTAGTGGTCAATAAACTACTGCAACAAGAACCTTCTCCGTGCCTAAGTTCCCTTTCACACTAAAGTGTGATTTGGTAGTCTCGAACTAGTTTCCTTTCACATAGTGATCATTTCACTTACATTCCTTACTTTTTAATGGGTAGAGTGTGCCTTCTACCTTTTGGCAACTGCAAATGTTGACCCACTGATTTTTATGATTGAGGTGATGGTTTGGTGTTATTTCGTAAGTGTCAACTCTGCAAGTTCACACTGAATTTGATGTCAGTGACTTGTAACGATATCTCTGCAACCAGCATCATTTCTTGTGACCCTTACAGACTGAATCAGTGAGTGTTATGATTAAGCTGTCAAATGTATGTTGATTGGTTACGCAGGTTGAAGTAAGTGTGTAGTACTGCAACTTTCTTAGAAGATACTTCATTCGTTAGATCCAACTGAGCTGCTTTGGAGTATAATGTCATTGATAGTTTTCCTATACTACCTCTTCCTATTTTGGCAATCTACACCTACTCAGAACCCACTTCAAGTCTATCAACGAAAGCAAAAACATTTGTGGGCTTACAGTTCTGGTTTAACTTGCTTCATAGCCTTCATTATCATCTGCTCTGCCATCTGAGATAACAATTTTTCCAAGTAACATATGCCCAGCGAACCTCGAATCACATTGCAGGAAGGCATGCATTCATGTATTCAAGCATCCTCTCACTCACTATGAAATAGAGCAGATGAATGAAGCTGTGAAAAGAAAAGAACTGTACTCAAATGTTATTCCCTTTTCTCGTTATCTAATAATTTCCGTGCTTTTGTGAGTTTTGTTTTCCCATTCCTGCTCCCTGTTTATGTACAAGCACTCAGCTCTCCCACATGAATAGTGGAATGGGTGAGATCTGTGCTCTTTATTTGAGTAATATTTGGTGTGCTATTTGTTTTCCTCTAGGGATACGGACTGCTTTTACATTCTGCCAGTTTCGAACAGATAGGGAAATGGATATTAAGCTCAACAAACATAGTAACATTGCTCGGCTAGAGGGTTTAAGGGGAGTATCGATCAAGTATTATCGCTCCTTTAGCAGTTGGCACACAAATAAAGCTCAGGTCAAGTTCAACTCAAACTGGCTCGTCGGTGCGTCAAGCAAATCAATCAAGTTTTGATTGTAATATTGAGCTCATTTATATAAATTAAGCTAGCTCCACACATGATCATTCAAATAAGCTCATGCACTTGTGTATATGTTCTCCTTTTCTTACACTATTTGGTCACGGGACTAGTGAATAGATTAAGAGTTTGGCTCGAATTTAGCTTTGACTCACGGTATGAAGAGATGTCTATATATGTAAATTATCATTCAAATCGTCTTATTGCCAAAGTTCCAGCCAAACAGGGAGTGTGGCCTAGTCTTCCACCTCTGCAAAACACAAACAGCCATCTTCAACATAGCCAACAACTTACTAATCCTCTTAGTTTTACCTTATCCTAGCTTTAGTCTTCAATTATCCACGCATCTCAATATCTAGTAGGATATTTGATTGAAAAATACGGTAATATACATACCCTACAACTCCTAACAGTAAACAAACACAATTAAGTTACATTTCCAACAGGAGCTGATCAATTTCTTGAGGTAGGGACATATATATGGTCTTAAAACAGCACAAGTAAAAATGAAATTGGATCCAAAATATTGCTCAGCTTTTAAGTAATGGCACCAACCGTGTTTTTCCCATTCGTGATTCCAGAAGCTGATGTTGTTTCCGAAAAGGTTGGGCCAATACTTGTCCAAATCATTTCGAAATGGAAAAGCCATGAACTGAAAAAAGAAGAAGAAAAACATCTTAACTTAATATAAAGGAAAAGCAAAAATAATAATAACAAATCAAAAACGAAAACAAATAAAATATAAGAAATCAAAAAGTAAAACCTCATATGCGGGTATCTTTTGGAAGGTTTTCTAAATACAGGTGTTAGGAGGTAGCGTAAATGCCTTGATAAATTACAAGTGGAATGTGATGGATACAAAACGATGAGTAGTAACTTTGCAAACTGAGTTTGGCCATTGGAGGACTAATTTGCTTATGATGATCTGGGGGCTTGGTTGTGGCTTAACATGGGGAATGGATGCAAGGATTAGTAGGGAGAGTGCTAAGATGTAACGAAACATTTTGTCTAAGTGTAGTGGTTTGGATGTTGTGGTTTAGCAATGTATATATAAAAGCAACGGGGAGAGGGAGTTGGAGATAGGTAGTTGGTTGTGTACTAGGTAGGTGATTGACGGTCGATATCGGAAAGTGATATAAAGTGAAATACATATATCTATTTTTTGGAACAAGTATAACCCGATTATTCACCCAAATTGAGATACTCGAGACCTCTTTATTTTATTTATGAGATAACCAAATTAGGTTCAACTCCAACTCGCCCACTTTTTATCTAATCATCCAGATTTTAGGACTTTACTCCAAACACCTCCTCATTGTCGTTTAAATTTATAATGTTACTAGTGTAGAGCCCGTGCTCCGCACGGGTTTAATTTACTTTTGAGATTAATTGATACATTTTAGAAATATTTTGAATAAAATTATCATTATTGAGTCTCTTTTATAAAGATGTTTGATGCTTTTAGAATTTGATTTTAACATTAATTGATACGTTATTAAAATATTTATATGAAAAATTATCATTATAATTATAGGCGTTTGTTGGTATACATATTATTTTTAAAGTAGCCTTTAAGGATATCAAATTGTTGGGTTTCTTTTTTATCTCGTACTTAATAAATATATTTTTGAAGAATGTTTACTAAATTAAAAATAAAATATCTACTTTCGGACATATTGAAGAAAAATAATAGCCATCTCTTTTGAACGAGAAAAAAATTATTTAAGGATTGAATATAATTATATTTTTTAATATAATTTTTAAAAATCGTTCAATGGTTAGAAAATGTTTAATTGGATACAATAATTATAAAAGAGTCTATTTTGAAAATGTTTGGGCCTCATAAGATTGAAGATTTGAAGAAGACATGGTTCATTTCAAGTACACTTATTTGAAGAAGTTTCATTAATAATTTATTTCAAGCTGCTAGATATTATTTTTATAATTTACTATGCTTATTTAAATTTTCTTTTGTTTCTTCTTCTTAATAATAATAATAATATTATTATTTTATCTCTTCATTACTTTTGCTTAATTTCTAAACTCTAGATTAAATAATAGTTAGGATATCGTGAGTTTCTTTTGCACTATTAGTATAACAACATTTTAGAACTTTCAATTTCTCACAATTGTTATTTTTCTTTGAAATAATATTGTTGTTAATGATTGTTTGTTGAAGTGGACTAAAAAACACCATTGACACTCTACATGTGTGGTTTGGCTACATCTTTGAGCTATATAATTAATTTATATCAACATGATTTATACCGTAAAACAATAAATCGTGAGAAATATATATTAACCCCATAAGTATCCTCTAAACAAACCCAAATTAAATACCGTAAATTGAAAGATCAAAAAAGAAAAACAAAAATAAAGATCAAGTGCAAAATAAAAAGAAAAAGTTTTAGTACCGAAAAAAATCATACCCAAATTTAAAATAAAAACTAAAATCAAATCAAAGCAAAATTAAAAATCATTAGCTAAGTAAAGCAATAACCAAAAGCATTATCTAAAAATCAAGACCAATAGCTAGAAGCCAAACAATAAAGGGTCAAACCCCAAATCTAACACAAAAACAAAAAAAACAAAAAACAAAAACAAAAACAAACAAAAGAATCAACGAAAAAATATATTTTAATAACCAACATACAAAGCAATCGATGGCAATACCAAAATGAAAAGAAAAATATAAAATCAATAAAGAATCAAAACTAAAACCATAATCTAAAGCAAAAACAAAAATGAAAACAAAAATCATCATCTACACAAAATTAAATTATTAATCGGGTCTAAAAATCAAAATTAAAAGCCAATAATCAAATCCAAGTCTATTAAAATATAAATTTTAATCAAGAACAAAACTAAAATTAAAAATAAAACTAAAAACAAAATGAAAGTCAAATCTAAATTAAAGGTTTGAGGAAAAGCTAAAGAACAATTCAACAACCATAAGCAAAAGCAAAAGTAAATCAAAAATAAAAATCATCTTAAGAAAAAGCAAGAATGAATCAAATAGCAAAAACACAATCAAAATTTTAGTCAAGAATTGTAAACCAAAATCGAATATAAAAACACTAAAAATCAAGAAAAATATTAGAACAAAAACACAATATTTTAATTAACAAACTTTCTAGATCTAACTATAATATGATGGTGGACATTTTCATCAATAATAATGAAATGGAAGACTAACCAAAATCCTTAGTGACTCATATGAAGTTGAAGCAAATGAAGCTCCATAGGTGGTAGGAATATGCGAGAAAAGAACTCCAAGTACACTATTGTATTCTCAAACAATATAATCCATTCAACTATTGTGTGCTAGTGAGAATTACAAAGGCGTTTTGTGTTGATTATAATTGAGATGAACAAAACCAAAGGTTTATGTAAGAAGAATAAAAGGCTATGAACAAACAACCGTCAAGATGAGTAATTGAAAGCATGAAAAACAAAACAAACACGGTAACTTTAGGACTTAAAATTAATACATATCTTTCAACTTCCTAACACAACACTACTATTGTTCGTATAATTCTTTGTAACCTACTATTAGCAATTATAGTTGGGATTAATTCTCAATATCATAGCTATTCAAATTATGCATAATTATTAAATAATGACACAACAATCATCTAAGTTGGAAGTTGAAAGGACACTCTTGTTACGAGGCTTGAGAATGCATCTTTAACAAAAGGATGTGAGGTGTATTCGTATAATATAAATGGTTGAGTTGGTTTAAGGTGATTTTTCATATTTAAAAGGGTGTGGGTTCAAATCTTAACATCAACTTTTTTCCTAGCTTTTCATTTTCTAGCCAATAGCTAATGTTCTTTTACTAATGTATTTGAAGAATGTTATATATCACAATATCATACCTATAGTTCTATAGCTAAAACTATTACCTAATGGCATCCTCTCTAGAATTTCAAAAGTCAAGCCATGAGAATGAAGCTTTATCAAATTCGTATGAGGTGACAAACTTACATGCCTCCTCACCAACTTTATATATATATATATAGATTCTTTTAGAATTCTATGTTTACCCCTTTCAAATTTCAAATTTATAAGAAACTATACGGATGTCTCTCATAAATTGTAACACCCTGAACCCTCGTACGTGTGATTTGTTTATGTTATGCGTGATTTACATGTTAGACCCGTTGTAATAACACGTTAGTTGAATTATGTTTAGTTCATGATTCCGTTTCATACTTGTAAGAATCGTTAGACTGATTATGCCTTAATATGCGACCCACGACATCGTTAAGATGCGTTATAAGTGTTATAATCACACCTAAGAGTGGCAAGTGATCAAACCTAGGAAATGGGTGAAAAGATGGGAATAGGTGTTGTGTTATTGCTGGTCTTTGTTTGTTTTGAAGCTCGAAAAGAAATTAAACTCATTTTCTTCATAAATCTACATATTTTTATATTATTTCTTAAATGGACATCTTGGAAAGGAAACACAGACTATTTACTGCTACCTAAAAGAAGGTTTATAAGTGCACCTTTAATTATGGACTTTCTCAGGGAAATTTGAGGCTAAGGTTCCCAGAAGTGAGATTAGATCGGCATGGTGCAAAACGCTTTCCCACAAAATGAGTTGAGAGTTGAGTTATCGAACAAGGATAAATTGAATAGGTTCAAAAGTAATTTAATAGAGGCATCCACAGTTTGACAACTAACAACCAAGCTGATCATATGTAGGCAGCAATGGGTTTGGGCTAGGATCGGGCAGACAAAAACTACATGGACCTCAAACCTCTAACCCAGTAACCAGTTATAAATCTCGTGGCTTCGGGCCAAATCGCCCAAATTTCTACTAAAACATTATTTTACAAAATTTACAAGTTCTCACATAAAAAAAATTCACAACTCATTACAAGTCTACAATTTATCAAATAAAATCTCTAAATAATAAGTTGTATCTTGATGATTAAAATACAACTATATAAAATTGTTTGTAAGTAGGAGAATTATAAAATACATAAAACATAAGAAACAATTGATTGAAAATTTGCATTAACCTCAATCAAACATTTTTTAATTATTTTTAAGCATTGCATAAACATAAAGAGATATTTTTTATATTAATTAAAAAATAATTTCTGACTCTGTAGTTCCTTTTATTAATCTTGGAAACATTGAACATAAACTTCATAACTTCAAATAACCAAGTCTTGGACTTGAAGATACACTCTTTTCTGTTGAAATAATTTACACTCATATACGTTCCCTTTGGTCTCTGTCCGTTCTCTTTGTTTTAAAGCATTGCACATAAACTTGTTTTTGTACTAACCCGTCTACACTAAAGATCACTTAGCGACTAAAGGATTGTTTGATTGAAAACTTAATAAAAGTGTCCAGAATTTTGGTGGGATGGCGAAAAAATTGGGCTTTTGGTTTGAGCCAATTAATACGGGCCTGTGGATCAGACCAAAATGCCCAAATTTTTGGGCCTTATAAATTGAAGCCGAGCCCCCATAATATCGAATTAGTTCAAAGGTAATTTAATAGAGAATCCACTTTGACAACTCAAATCATATGTTTGTAACTTTTTGTGTTCATTTTTTAGCATTACTCCACTTAGAAGATGCCCCTCTCTTTTCATGTCCCCTTGTAATCTTGGCTATAGTTACTTTCACCATAACTTTACCCTTTTTGTCTCAATCCTCATTTGCCACTTCCTTGATGTCTTTTCTAACAACCCTTGATGCAAATCAATTCAATGTGCTTCCCATCCTTCCTTGTTGGTTCTTCCCAGAGATTTATCGAACCTTAAGCATATGTAGCCCTCACGGGCCCATTTACTTAAGGGCTTAAATTGAGGCCAAATTGGTCATTTGGGCTTACTTAAAAGTAAGGTGTAAAAATGAAATCATATTGAAGTCTAAGTTTCAAAAATTATATCTGTGAAAAAACACACACTTATTCCTTGCTCGAAATTCTCACTTACACGTGCAAGAACTAGCTCAACGTGTAATTTCAAGGAATAATGGATGACAATGAGCATATCATACTATTGGCTGTAAATTCACCACCAGTGTCTTGGTCGTGATAGGTGTGTGCAAGTGTGCCACAACTTCTTAAACTAAAAAGTAAAAGTGATGTCCAAGATCACCTTTGACCTCAAGCTCTTTGAACTAGTAACTTCCATCATGGCCGGTTTAAATGGCTTGGTTAGATACTAAGTGCGTTGTAACTTGGGAGAGGGCATAGGTTCTCCCTCTTTGGGTTCTATCATTGGATTCTTAGAATCAGTGGTGTTTGAGTGGAAAGTGCCCAAATCTCGCACCAACGGTGAGAAAGAGTTGGTTGGCGCCGACACTTCATCATCAACGCACTTTTGGGGTATTTAATTGGATGAAGCATTGGATCAAACACTTAATGGATTTTTGGTATGTTATAACAAGATTGTGGGTCGACAATTGTATATGGATATGTTTTAAAAGGACCTCTAAGGACAAACAGATTGCAAACCACGTATTCAATTGAAGTTGAGGTGCATTTACAATGTAGTTCGTTGAGGTTACTTAGGCCAAGAGTCAAGATTAGTCTAGGTCGCGGCGATTATCTTTCTCATTTGACCAAAAGTGAGATATTGCTTCAATTAAAGAACAAAGAACTCGGCTATGGAGGTTCGTTGCACTTTAAAATAAGACAAATACTTAAGAAAGAAGAAAGAATCGTGAACATGATTTTGTAGTAGTGTTTTCTTGATTGAAGATGAAAGTGTTGAAGCATTGTTACGACAAAAATAGGCCCTCGACCTTAAATAGTACAATGTATCCTAAAATCTAGCCTAATATTTCCACTAACATAACCCACTAAACTATTAACACATGTTTTGAGCAGATTACTAATTAAATAGAATATGTTACAACCATAAAAACAAACTTACTATACGATTGCTACAATGTAGGAATGACTTCTAGCTACTTTGACTTGGTCTTACTTGTTTAATGGCGTCTTTTTGAGCTACAAACAACTTTCTCATGTGCCTTCCGGTTACACTCATCTTTGGATCATCTTGACAAATTAGTACTTTGTTTAGGAACATTAGCTCGTCTACGACTGCAATTATGGCCTTTAGTCAACAACCTAACCTTAACCTTAGCCACGACTAAAGTGCAAAACGATTTACTGATGTGTCAAATTGGGGTATAAACATCTCCCTCTACCATTTTTCAAACCAGATAGGGTTTAAACTTTCAAAAGATCCTATCTTAATTGAAAAAACTCTTTGGTCTTATCATCATTAGTGTTCTAAACCAGCTAGAACTCAAGTATTGATGAATTCATTAGCTCCAAGGCAATAAATCACCTTTCAGCCTTCACTTCTCATCATCACAATCAAACTTCTTCTTCTTCTTCTTTCGCTTGATTCACCGCCATGGCTGAGATTGGGTTTATGTATAAACACCTCCCAGTTACAGCCAATTACGATGACGTCCTGGTTAATTTTGGCTTCAATGATGTGGCCATCTGTCCAACACCGTATGATCCTCAAAGTATATCCTTTATATCCCCCCAAGAAAATCTCTTTAAACACTAATGTCATTTCTAAGAATGTTTGGCGCAACGGCTCGCCCGTCATGGCCGAGACTAAAGACGGCTGCACAATTGGACAAATAGAGTGCTCGATCCTAAAAGGATGAGCTTTGGGTCGTGGTTTATTTTACGTGATTCAATTCTCCACATGACATCGAGTAAGATCGCAATGTTGGGGGCCTTAATTACTCTAATGCGGTGCAGAAGCCAAAATGTGGGCTGGTCTTATGACCATGACAATCTTGGATGTTTGCTCCTACTACCATCGTATAGTGTTCCACGGCCTTAATGAGGTAGATGATGATGTGTGATCCGTTTCAATGGACCCTCTTTAGCATCCTTTATTCATCGGCTCTCTACAAAGTCTGCCCAAAGTATCCATAGAAAGTATTGGGCCTTCTTGATATGCTTTATTTGCTATTTTTTGCTTTGTGTCGAGACCAACCAGGTCACCAAAGAATATGTGTCGATGATCGTTTTCTAGGCCTCTAGCCATAAAAGTTGTCTAGCCCATATTCTATCGCGACCTCGATGTCCTACAAGACTTCAATAATGCCTATTTTTGGTTATTATATCATTCTATATCCCTCGTATTGTTCAACTCGTACTTTTTACACATTATTACTTTATGCGAGTGCATAATCTTGCACGTTAATAAAAATATCTTTCATTGTCAAACCTCTTATCATGGTTTTAAATGAACCTAGTAGGGTTTTAGAGTACCTCAGACCAAGTAATAATTAGATTTGAAATTAACCTTTTGCCCTGATTTTAACTTTCTTTGAAATGTTAATGACATTAGTAGTCCCTTAATTATTGGTTTTTACGCAATTAGTCCCTTAACAAAAATTTGCATCGTAATTGTCCTAAATTTTGAGATTTTCACGATGGCAACCCTTTTGATGGATGTCATTAATAAATTTCGTTAAATGGCCCAGTGTGTCTCCCGTGTATTAGACTAAGAGCAAAATGGAATTTCCCACGTGTGTTTGATCTCAAGTGATGTCTCCGCCGCCTTGGTGGTTAATGGCTCTCCGATAATAAAAGTTGGGTAAGAAGAGTAGAGAGAATCAATCACCGACCAAGTCCAACCATCTCGGCCATCCTCAACGCGATGAACACAGCTTCTCCTTGACCTTCTCTCAAAAGATCCCGCCACTCCATCATTCTCGATGCTTGCTTCTAAGCCTTCTTCCAAACGACCCGCCAAAAACCAAGTTCGGAGGCTCGATCCCGAGAATATCTTCGATTGCCGCGCGGGGATATCTAGCAACACACACACATATACACACACACACACACACACTCTCCTCTCTCTCTCTCTCTCTCTCTCTCTCTCTCTTTCCTACTTAGCCACTTCAGAATTTTGTGACCGCTGCGTCAGACGCCACTAACCTCACCCAGCGGTTCTGAATTGGCACTCCCGTGATTGGTAATGATTTGGGTTCTATTTTGGATGTGTGGGTTTTGTATGCGATTCTCAATTTACCGCGAAATTACTGATTATTTGGGTTTATAATCTTTCTCATATATAAATAGGATCTGATTTGCTTTGACAAATTTGAATAGGGGAAATAGGGTTTGACTCAACTTAAGTAATTTGATTGTTCTCTCTCTCTCTCTCTCTCTCTCTCTTTCTCTCATTCTCTATCTCTTTCTCTCTCTCTTTCATTCTCTCTCTCTCTCTCTTTCATTCTCTCTCTCTCTCCTCCCTAGCACTCCGTCTCAATTCGTCTCCACCACTGTTGCTGGCAATGAGCATTAATTCTGACACCCACTACTGTTGCTAGCAATGAGCATTAATTTTGAAACTTGTGTGTATCTTATAATTGTCCACCCACTACCACTAAGCACCAACCTTACCACTTTTGGGTGAGCTTGTAGTAGGCCCTAATTGACCTGGTACTAATTAATAGGCCGGTCGTGGGCATGCGTGAGCATCGAAACCGAGCTCGGTAGTTACATTAACTATAACTATCACTAGTCAATTACGAGAATATATTCGAACGACATGAAAAAAAGTTGGAAAGAACATCTTACATAGGTTTGAAATCATTAGCTTTCTATGAAATAATCTTTGCATCATATTCAAGTCTATATCAAACATACTTGAGTATAGTCAGAAACACAATTTTATTTCCTTAAATACTTTAGAACTGTTGACATTCAAGGTTCAACTTAGGACTCAATTTCTTGGTCTGCACCGAACCCAGTTGCCTTGATTCCTTGGCTATACCCCTATCAAGATGCTAAAACTGTAAAACATCCAAAGAGAGGCTCAAAGCTCTTCTTCTCAAAATGCCATGCTTTAATACCAACTGCTGGATAAAAGCGTCTAAACATGTGATATCTCACATCGAGTAAATGGAACTTGTGTGTGTCTTATAAGTGACCAACCTTTTATGAATTTTTAGTGACTTGGTGGTAAACCTTAGTTGATGCCAGGAGCTTAGTGGAGTGGGTGTGTGGGTAAATACATGCGTCGCAGAACTGAGCCGGATCGTTCAAACATGGTAGTTCTAAGCATATGTGCATTATTTCTTTAGTTGTGGGCCTCGTGGCGACACCATGGTCCAATTTAGAACTTGACCCCTTACTATACGCTAACTTGACTCGGCTAGTAACTTTTGTCCAAGAAAAATGTTGCTACCTCTAAGTTAAGGTCTAACACCATGCTTTTAGAATCTAAAACTTGTTCAATACTACGCACTTTTCTCCAGAACAATTATTCAATGTCGTTACATTGTGACATGATGTGGCACATGCCAGAAATGCATGCAATTACAAGGTTATAAGTTTGATTATAATCAACCAACTAAGTCATTACTATGTTTTAGTTGAACGATTTGTCTTCACCGTACTCATAAATAAAATTAATGTTTATAAGATTCTCTATTATGTACTATCTCCATTTCAAATGAAGTATTCATTTTTAAAAACTCTTTGTAACAAAATGAGTGTATATTTTTGCATAAAGTTCGAAATTAACCTTTACTATTAATCATAGCTCAACGTACACTTGCAACAATATATTATGATCATTAGAATACATTCATGCATATGTAGTACGAAAATGGCTTAAAAGTCAACCTCATTGGTTTTTCTAAAAAGCTAAACAAAAGGCTACTTACATCCTTGGTAACAACTTTGCTTTGAAAACAAAGTAAATATATATTTTAAAACAAAATTGTAACTATAGTTATAAAACTACTTGTAAATTTAACAATGTTGAAAATAAAATACGAAAACTCATTTTAGGACGAAGGGAGTAATATTTTCGGCCCGCCAATCCCCCAAGAAGGAAGCATAATCTCAATTTCTCATTTTGGGCTAAACTCCACAGTAAAATGTGTCAATATACTAATCACGCCCTCTCATTATTCCACGATAGCTTGACCATCATTATTTTACTAGAATCTCTGACAATCATTATTTTACTAGAAGTTTTGGGTGTGACTCATACTTTCCGCTTTAATTTCTTTTATTATAAAACAAAAATTTTAAGTCTAAAATTGAACTAAAAATATCATGCCAATTGCCAAATACTCTATCCGTCTCAATTATTGTCTTTTTTCTTTTTATTTTTCTCAAAATAATTATTTTTTGAAAATTTTTCTTTTTAAGATATTATTTTTATCATTTTATCTTTATTTTTTTATTTTAATTATGGACCACATAGACATAGATATTAAAGAAAATTACATATTATATTAATATTAATAATTAAATTAATTATTTTTTCTTAATTTGTGTGCTCAGGTTAAATAAGAAAATAATTAAAAAACTGAGGGAGTAGTATATTTATAAAGAGTTGCTATTTACACCCCACATTTATTAAATATACCCCTTTCCTAAATACACCCACCAATATTTTCAACCTATTAAAAACTAAATACACCCCTATTAACTAAACTTACTAAATACATCTCTACTCCTAACAAAACCCACACTATTTCTCCTCCTTCCCCTCCCCACGCACACCACCCCCTTCCCTGGCCAAGCCCGCCTCCCCTCGTCCCTCCTCTTTCCGCCCTATCTCCCGGAGTCGCGGTGAAGATTAGAGATGTTAAGCGGGTTAACCCTAGTGGTTTTGTCCCATACTGCTTGGGTTGTGGTCCTAACAGTCACGGCTAACGATTAAATTTTTCGGCCATTAATATTTAGACCCTTACAACTCTAGCGGGTTTCGCTTTAAGCGTCACTATCGGGCCACGATTAAAAATATAATATAACAATATTTTAAAATAATGAATCGATAAACCATTCATAACTTTTATAGTTTCTTATGTTTTTCAAAAGAAATATAAACTAGACATTTATTTACATCAATGTGTTATAATTTTCAACTTGTTTTTCTCAAAATAAATAATGTAATAGCTCTCTTGCAGCTTTCTTTCCAAAATTTTTGTTTATATTTAAGTATTTATTCAAAGCACAGAAAACATGTAGTGAAAGGATAAATATGTTTGACTTTGAATTAAAAGGTTTGTTGGTTTTATTCTCATGGTGGTTGTTTCGTATTATCCAAACTTTTACGGTACAATTAATATTATGCGGGTTGGGGACCTTGAAACTTAGCAGCCAAGTAACGAGCCATGGGTTAAGCGGCCGTCCCTAAAAAGTCCGATTTTAAATGGGCCAAATTATTGAGTCCAACTTACTTTATTTTTTCGATTTAAGCGGTACCCTACTGGTGGTACCGCGGCACTAACATCTCTAGTGAAGATGGAGAAGAGCTCCTCTTGTCAAGCCCGCCTCCCATCCCTCCTTCCTATTAGTTTTTTTTTTTATAATTGTTCGTTTGATATTGTGTGGTCTAATATTTGTAGTGGTGTTCGACACACTAATCGAACATCACTATAATTATTCGATACCTTTTCGAACAATTTTAGTTGTAACAACAATTAATTTTTTAATCTAAAAATAAAAAAATAAAATTATTTAAATTAAAATTTATAATAATATTTTTTGTAATATATGAGAGCGCCTGATTAGTATTAGTAAAAGAAGGGTGGTAAATAGCGGGTAACGGAAGTAGTAATTATTTTCTGGAGAACTAGAAGCGTGACTCAATTTTCAACTGGGCAATACAAAAACCTCTCTCCCAATTTTCATCTCTTCAACCCATATTCCGTTTAAGCAAACCCTTTGAATTTATACCTAGATACCATACGTGTATATAAAGATACATATATATTCTCGTCGATCAATTGGATTAGAATTCTGTTTTGAGAAATTCTTTTGTTGGGGTTTTGGATTTAGGAAAATTCTTTAAACTACACAGTAGAAGATGAAGCCAATCAGGCTTCCTGAACTGCCGGGAAGTCCACCGAAGGGTGTACCGGACATCTTCGAAGGCGGTGTTTACGGCGTGATTAGGAGGGCTGTTATCATCGGCAACGGTTTTCCGGCTTCTGAGAATCAGAGCATTGGATTGGTCCGTGCCCTCGGCCTCTCCGATAAACAAACTCTCTATGTAAGTTTTGATTTAATGCTTTTCCGTTTGGTCTCGGAAAATTCAGAGTAAATGAAGAATATATTGAACTTCCTTGAGCTGATGTTTGAAATTCTGCCTTGACTTGCTTTAAATTCTCGATCTTTTACGTTGTTTGGTTGCTTGAAAACTCAGAAACATAAAAGGGTTATGGAGTTTTCTTTCTGTTTAGAGTTTTATGCTGCCCCTGATGAAATTGATTTAAAGTTGTGTTTACAGTTGTACTATAGATCAGCTTTTAGGTCCTGAAAACATAAAAAAATTGGGTTTGTATTTTCTTGAATTCCAGATATTGCAAGTTTATGTTTTTGGTTGAACCAAGTCAGGTCAAGATGTATTTGGTGCCATGCTGTTCTTAAAATGCTGCTGTTGCTATTAGATGTGAATTGTTTGGAGGGGCTCGTCATAGTTACTTGCATTATGATCACCTACTTGAGCAGCATGGCCTTACCCAAAACTGTAGCTCAAAAGCACAGTCAATTTATCTTCTTTTTCCAATGGGTATGCGCTAAGGTATAAAAATATAGCATAAGAACTCCAGCAACCAGTGCCAGTCCATTGTCCAAAATTATTGCCAATAGTCACCTTAAAAACTCAATACTTGTGTTCTGCTCAAAAGCAGTTTTGGAAACCACCAATCTTAGACACGAACACAAACAAGCGACAAATCAGAAATTGGGATCCACTTGAAGAAAATTTTGGACTCACAAGTTGGTCAGCTTCAAGCCAAATATTAACTACAAACAATTGTCTTCCCATTTCAGTAACCTGTTCAAAGATATACATCAAATATAGTGACTGTTTTTATTTTGCTGGGAAGAGATGCAGATCTTGTATACATCTAAGTTGAACAACAACTCTCAGACTGAGATGGTTGTGCGATTGAGGAGTCAAGAGTGTGGAGGAAGAAGGCATCCCGGGAGGTGTTGTGGCCCTGCTGGACTGATGGTGATCCACAGCTATGGTATGTGATTGTTAGATTTTGGAAGATGATACAGTTAGGTTGGGAATTGGGTGATGTAGAACAAGGAAAAGGATTGTTAGACATCGTTTTAAGGATTTAATTGGTAAAGCAAAAGCGTTGGGTTTTGGGGCGGCTTATTCTTGTTTATAGGAAAGTTGCAGGAACAGTAGCTGAGAGCAGTAATTAGATGAAAAGTTGCTGTTGGGTGCCGGGGTGTATATATCAGTTTAGTATTGCTAGTTGTGAATTTTAGGACGGAAAGGAAGGGTTTTCTGTTATTGAGGCTCTTAGTATTGCTGAAACAAAACAAAGAAAAAAATAATACTCCCTCCGTTCCTAAATTATCGCCTTGTTTGACTTTTTTGGTCAAAGAAGATATTTTCAAATGCAAATTTGAAATTTTAAATGCAAATTTGACGTTCATTATTTTGTTTTTCTAAAATCGTAAAACACGTGATTTGTAGTATTTTAAAGTACTACGATTACGTGATTTATATTTTGGAAAAATAAAGAAATATACGTCAAATTTGCATATGAAAATTATCCTGACCAGGACTATAATTTAGGAACAGGGAGTAATAATAAAGGGTGCACTTAAATTTACTTTTCCTTGACCCTTCTGTGGATCTAGTCATTGGGTTTTTCGCAAAGTGAAGTGTTTTATTGACAGTAGAAATTGGTGGCTTAAT
>JACONP010000194.1:0-20971 GCA_016624345.1 Platycodon grandiflorus
GATCGTCGAGTTTACTCTATTTTGGTTTCTTTTTATTATTAAATAAAATTTACATGTGTGTGTGTGTATATATATATATATATATATATATATATATATATATATATATACACACACATATATATTTTAAATTATTTATTGTAAGGAGAAAAAAATAGAAAAGAAACCAAAATAGTAAGCCCAAATTCAAGAAAGGAAAAACTTAAAAGAAAAGAAAAGAAAATGTAAAATTACTTGAAATATCCGTCACATGATCCGCATCTTGACTTAGTTAATATTTTAACGCCCATCACGACAAAGGGTGTTAAGTGGGACAAATTGGAGCGTGGAGTGTTTGTACGCACAAATTTCAAATTAGGGTGCAAAGTGGGATTTGGTGGATACTTTGGGGGTTTTTATATTTTGGCCTCAAATGATGTGTTAGTTGATGTGATAACTAATGTGATATATTAATTATGATTTTTAATTTTATTTTTTTGTACGTCGGTGACACGTCATTTGATTCAAAATTTGATCTATTTAAGTACCCGTAGTATTACTCTATTAACTTATCATATCGCTAAATGCAACTTTAACTTATTTGTTCTCCTCTTTCTTCCTAGATAACAATTTCGAACCGAGCTGTTGATATATCGAACTAAATTTAATTAAGGTTGTGGTCATTAATTAATTTGACTAGGAGTAATGCTATGGGTACCAAAAGTACCAAATTTTTGTATAAAATGATGTCGGCTAATGTGGTAGCTAATGTGATGCATTAATTATGATTTTTTATTTTGTTTTTTGTACCACATCAACTGCCACATCAGCTGACACATCATTTAGTACAAAAAATTTAGTACTCTTTAGGTACCCATAGTATTACTCTTTGACTTGATATAGGGCAGGTCGGAGAATAACCAAAATGAAAAGTGGGAAATAATTCAGTTTTGGTATAAGTATTACCTGCCCCATTCCCCAAATCGCTTATTTAGTACTAATATAATTTTACATCAATTCTACAAATATTTACCATATAACCTCAGTATATATATATATATATATATATATATATTATTTAAAACACTAAAATTCTAACATCATTCTTAATCATGTGAATCCGCTAAGTGCGTTTAATCGCTCACTCTTTTTAATCACTTAATGATTTAAATTTGGTGAATTTGTAGCATTACTTGACTAGAAGTTTTAGCTTTTACGAACATGATTATGATGAATTTTAAGTAAAATTATTATACTTTATCAAGTCTTATAAACTTGATTATATAGTATGTTTTTTGAAAGTTTCTTTTTGAGTATTTTTTATAATCTTTAAATTGTTTTAAGCTTAATTGTTAGTTTGACCAATTACCCATAAATATTTTTCGATTAATCGTTACCGTGGGGAATGGATATGAAGAGACAAATTAATTCCCCGGTGGAGAATGGATATAAAGAGACAAATTAATTTTCCGGTGGAGAATGGGACGGTTATGGGGCATAAAATTAAATTAGAGAATAAAGTAATATTATGTATAACCGTCCTTAAACCGCCTCATTGTCGTTCCTACTTTTCACACCTTATATTATTATTCTTTGGTTTTTTGATTGGTAATGGACTTTTTAGGTAAGTATGGAAATTTAATTATTATACGGTATATACTTATGTAAAAAGTACTCATTCCGTTCCTAAATGATTGTCACGTTTTTCAGTTTTATCCGTTCTAAAAAAATTATCTTATTTCTAAACTTACTTATTTCAGAAATGTATTTATACTATTTTATCCTTATATTTTCTTCCTACTTTAATGATGGTTCCGCATGCACATAAACTATAAACAAAATAACATTATATATTAATATTTATAATAGAGTTAATTAATTTTTCTTAATCATATGCCTACTTAAATAAGATAATTATTTAAAAGCGGAGGGAGCATATAATAGTTTCGAGCAAGTATGAAATAATTACTAATAATAAAATGAAAAAATTATATTTTTGACCAACGTACTAATTGGGGATTCCCGATTTTACCAACGTACTTTCATTAACCCAAATGTGACCAACGTACTATCAATTTTGGGTCAAAGGTCGACCAGTTAAACTTTCATCCAAAAATAACGGGCATGTTTACACTAACGGTAAAGGGTTCAAAATAAAACTTGTGGAAGCCTTGGATTGGCTTGTTTCTCTTCCTTTCCGGGGCTCTTTGGAAAGAGTGAGACATCTTCTGCTAAAAAGCACGAAGATTGAAAACTTGATGCTTCTACCCGGCCTATTGATCGGCGGCCTCCTGTGACTTTCATTTCTTTGGACAATTAGAAGTAATGCCTATTTCAAATACTGGAAATTGAAGCCATGTTCTCGAAGGAATAGCATTTTTCTATCGCGGATCCGAGCGGACCTTCCTATCCGGGATGGATCTCGGGATAATGGTAGTTATCGTGGTTGGAGTGGTGGTCGAAAGACCAATGCAGGATGGTCGTTCTAGTATAATGGATCGTTTTCTCTTCTACTTCTTTAGCGTGTTGGTGGGCTACCTTCTTTCCTCTTTGCTTTGTACTTATAGGCGACCTTGACCGGTGGTGTCGAAGGAACAATCGTTGCGGTCCCAATGCGGCCGTGGCGGCGGAGGGAGAGGTGGAAGGGACTTGGTCGATGGGAGCTTGAAGCGCCGCGAGCGATTGGCTTGCGGTGTTGGGTTGCGCCGTTTATGCAGGTTGCACTTGTTTTCAAGCGGAGTTGTCGGTGTTGGAGAAGGTAACAGGAGATGGGTATGGTGAGAGAAGGCGGGTTTAAAGGGTTAGAAGGGTTGGGATTTTACGGGTGTGAGATTGAGAGTGAGAAAAAAAAAATTATTGGTGGGCCCTCTATTTTCACAAGTTTCATTTTGATCCCTTCTTGTTAGTGTAAATATGCCGTTATTTTTGGATGGAAGTTTAACGGCCGAGTCGACACGGCACAAAATTGATAATACGTTGGTCACATTTGAGTTAATAAAATGCGTTGGTAAAATTAAGAATCCTCATTAGTCGTTGGTCAAAAATATAATTTTCCCTAATAAAATTCAGGAGGAATGGTGGTGGTGAATTTTATATTCCCATTTTAGGACTTTTAATACATAGATATTTAATATACATTCTCATAAAGCTGAAAATGCAGTGTAAAGTGAAAAATATTAATAACCGAAAGAAGCTAAAACTATTGGGCAGACCGAAAAGTAGAGCCTTAGCGCATGTTTGGAGGGATCGGGCAACTCCAACCATTTGGTTCAAAAATTATATTATTTTATTATAATAATGTAATTTTTGCACCAAATATTTTTTATCATCACCAATTATCCTATTTTAAACTTTACACTAAAATGAATATTTTAAAATAATCTTTATTATTCTATTTAAAACATATATTTTATCTCATTAAATTTATGTTAATATATTACAAAACAAATATGTCTTTTATTGAATAGTATATTTTATGTTTTATAATATAATTGATATTAAATTAAATAATATGCATTAAAATTAAATAATAAAAAATTTTAAAATATAATTAAAATATTAACAAGTTATAATTAAAATACAACCACTTGAAAATACAGCTAAAATTGAAATACAAATGATCGATGATCATTTAATTGAAATAATTATAATTAAAATACAAACACGATGATAGATGATTTTAATATTAAAATATTATGTCGTGTGATTTGATCTTAATGTAATGTAATTCTTGTTCTTTATAAATTTTATCTTCAATATTTATAAATTTTCTTCAATATTCATAAGTTTTATTTAAAATAATGTTAATAATACAAATAACTTATAATTAACAAGACTTACAATTAAAAATAATGTTAAATTGAATAATACAAAATTTTAAAATAATGCACTAAAATTAAATAATTAAATACAAGACTTTAAAATAATGCACTAAAATTAAATAATTAAATACAAGACTTTAAAATAATGCATTAAAATTAAATACTAATTAAATACAAGACTTTAAAAAAACAAACATTTGAATATTCATAACAAAGAAACAATACTAGAATTAAAACAAAACAAAACAAAAAAAAGAGGGGAAAAGTGGGATAACGCAGGGTAAATCTTGCGCCAAATCTTGTTCAAAATCTTCGGCATCTTCAAAATGGTGCAAGGATAGCGCTGCTGTTGGAGTAGACTTTGATTTTTATGCTACTTTGGTGGGTGGAGTTTCCCTAAGGTGGAACGATGGTTGTACTTTTGTGTTGTTCTAGAGAATGCAGTGTTAAGGCATGTGCCTTAGCGCTGCACTTGAGCACTAAGGCCCAGCTTAAAAAATAGATTTTTTTTTTTTAAATTAATGAGGGTCGTTCAGTTTGGGTGGCACCCATGAATTATAAGAAAATACTTTCTTTTAAATATCAATTTAAGAAAATTAAAAAAAATTTATGTCCCCCGAAGGCAGCGCCAAACTGGGCAACACACATAAATTTATAAAAAAAAATCTTCTTAAAAAACTAACAATTAAAAATAATAATTTTACTTTTAGAAAAATTGCAGTCCTAGTAAGGGCATGTTTGGTAACCTAATTAAGAGCTTAATTAGGAAAGTTTTAAGTGATATTAAAAATAAGATTGTTTGATAATGCAATATTATATCACTTAATAAATTAAGTATTTCTTAAAAATAGCTAAAATTTTAAGTCAAAAGATGATGTCTTAATATTTTAAAGCTCTACTTTTCGAACATCGGTTTTGAGCTTAATTTTCGGTTTTAACAAGCAATTTCTAAGTGTCACACTAACCAGGCGGCACTCATGAATTAAACACAAAAAACTCTTGCAATTTGTTTGAGTTAAACACAACTCCAAATTAAAAATTAAAATGACATTTGCAAGTACAAAAAAATATATAAAAAATTATCGTAAAATAGTTAACTCTTTGAATAAAATTATCGTAAAAATTATTTTCCTTCCACTCGTGGCCTTAGGCAAGGGGATCCTCTATCCCCCAGTTTATTTATCATATATAGCATTAGAGGTTCTTAGCCGAAATCTGACTTACTTGCATATTTCTATTCCTGGTCTGGGATACTCCTCATCGAGTGGTTGCCCTATAATCTCGCACCTTGCCTTTGCAGATAATGTGATAATTTTTTGTAATGGCAATAAAAGAGCTCTTCAGAAACACCAACTCCTTCTAGCAGATTACGAGAAATGCTCTGGTCAACTGTTTAATGCAAGCAAAAGCAGTTTCTACGTAGCCCCTAATGTTCCACTTAGCAGAACTTGTATTGATGCTATTCTGGGATTTTGGATTGAGCAATTGCCTATTACTTACCTCGCTTGTCCTCTTTACTATGGCCAAAAAACAAAACAAATCTTCGATCCTCTAGTTTTAAAACTTTAGCATAGGGTGGAAACTTGGATGAGCAAGCTTTTAAATCCTGAAGCCCGCATAACTCTTAGCAAGCATGTTCTCCAATCTATCACAGCTTTTCAATTAGTTGCGTTGGATTCTCTAACCTCGGTTATCAATCTGCTGGAAAAGCTATTCTTCAAGGGTAGGGTGGATGGGACGAATAAATCCCATTGGTCTGGGCATTTCTTCATTGTCCGACTTGGTTAAAGCTTGTTCTATTAAACTTTGGTGGCGATTTCGCGCAAAGCCTTTGGATAGATTTCTTAAGCTAAATATTGCACAACTTCTCATCCGACTCAAGTTCTCCCTAAGGGATCTCACACTTAGCAATGATTACTTAAAGCCGGGGAACTAGTCTCTCTCTTTTTCTCTCTCTAGGCGATCTCTCTCTAGGGTTTCCTAGGGTTTTCCCAGCGGCGACCATGGCTGCTCGGCTTTGTTCCTCAATTCCTAAATGCAAGTAATAGAAATCCTTATTTCTCTCCTTCAATCCTTCACATGGCTGCAACCAAACCCTAATCCTAATGGCGTGGACCCTTGTTCTCATGCAAACCCTAATATACAAGTTACGCCGCCATCCACTCATTGCCGCTAAAGGTTTCACCAATTGGACTCCTCTATCTCCGCTAATGATAAGTCTTTGAAGCCTCCTTCTAAATCATTTGAGACCTCTTCTCCCAACCGGAGATCCTTCCAAACATGTAACAATGGCTTCACACCCTCGGTAATGCATCAATTATTCCCTACGGTATGCACAAAGGTGCGCCTTGGTGAAACTTTCGAAAGAATTAATTAATATCTTTGCTAGGCCTTTTCAATTCACCCTTGTTGGAAAATTTGCATGGAAGGCCTTCTATGGAGGATACTAGGCTTGCTTTTTCTAAATTTCAAGCGAAGGGTAACTACAAACTTGGACACTTGGATAATCGTCACCTTCTAATTGACTCTCTGAGAAGAAGATTATCAACGCTTATTTATGAAAGAGGTGTGGTATGTTACTCGCTTTCCTATGCGGACTTTAGCATGGACACCGCTTGGAGGCGATTTGGAGTCTCCCATTGTTCGGTGTGGGTTGGATTTCCAAGTCTTCGATTCATTTGATGAATAAGCGGTTCCTTTTTCTTCTCGGCGTCAAATATTGGTACTCTAGGCCTAGTCTTGCTGTTGATTCAAATTGATGTTACAAAGAAGCTTCCTAATGAGTTTTTATTGATTGTGGTGATGCTTGCCTAGCTTCTTTCAAAAGGTAGAATATGATAATGTTCCAAAATATTGTAAACATTGTGGTATTTTGGGCATGATGTTGGTTCTGTAGAAAGCTTAACCCTAACACGGGTGTTAAGAAACTGCGGTAGATAAAGGAAAAACGGAGATGGTTTATGTGGCTAAAAAGATAGCTGAAAATCTTGAGGAGAGAACAGAGGTGAATGGCCAAAATCCTTCTTCAAATAATGCAAATTCTGATGGAGATAAAGATACTGGTTCAGGAAGTGGGGCAAAAACTGATGGTATTCCTACAGAAGTTGAAGTAATTGATCTTGGATCGGGTGATACTCATTCTAAGTTGCTGGCAACTTTTATGGCTAGGAGGGGACTGCCTTTACCTGCTTCCGTTAATTTGGCTCTTCAAAACGTTACTGGTGCTGTAAATAAAGAGCCTGCGAATATTTCCTCTGATGCTAACATAGCTCAGAAGATTGAAGCCTTTAAAGTTAGAAATGGTGGATCTAATGGAATAGTCGCTCCAAATTCTATTGAAGAAAATCAAAATGATGAGAAAAATGATTCTATAGAGGGCCTCAATTTATCCCCGAGAGGTTTTATTACTGATCAAGCTGGTTCCACTCCATATAATAACCATGGGATTGAGCATGATGGATTCACTAAAGTCAGATATAGAAAGCATAGGAGCTGCTCGGCATCTCCTCCCTCCTAGTTTTTTGCTCTCGGCATTCCTCTTTTAATGTTTTTAATGGTTGAGTTATTTAGTTGTCATGGCATCTCTTCCTTATACTTCTTTAGATTATTGTTTCCAATGGTAGCTGTTTTGAGTTGGAATCTTCGTGGCCTTGCTAACAGAGCCACAATTAGAAGAATTAATAATTTGTTTCGTATTCATGGGGCATCGGCCATGGCCATTTATGAGCCAAAGCAGCATTTTTCTGTTCTTCCTTCTATTATTCGGAGCTTCAGTGGTGGGGTCTTTCTAATGCTTGTGGCGAATATGGTTCATTTGGAAGCATGGTTTCAATTGTCAAATTATCCATGACGGTGTCAAGCTCTTACCGTTCAGATTTCTCATGTGTTGTGGCCTTCTCTGTGCTAATTACATGTGTTCATGCTCTTTGTAGTAAATATGAGAGAAGGGCCCTTTGGGATGATCTCATATCCTTGAGCTCCACTCGGTTGGCATGGATGGTTCTAGGTGATTTTAATGCGGTTTTAGATCAAGAGGATAAGGTGGGCGGGGTTCATGTTACTCCAAGGATGGTTAAGGAATTCTCGACACCATTCAAGTTTCTTCTCTTATTGATGCTGGTTTTATGGGTTCTAAATATACTTGGTGGAATAAACGCCTTGGTGTAGGGCCATTCACCAACGGATTGATAGAGCATTCTATAATGATCATGGTTGCAATCTTTTCATAGCACATCAAGTCACTTGAGCAAATTGTGTTCGGATCATGCTCCTTTGCTTATATCTATTCGTGTTGAAGGTGAGAGAACCAAGTGTCCGTTTCGTTTATAAATGCTTGGACTAGACATGCCGCTTTCGTTGATATTGTGAAACAATCACGGATGGAATGGATGGATGGAAGGCCTATGGTTTGCTTTGGCAAGAAGCTTGCCGTCTTAGAAAAGTTTTATCTTCTTGGAATAAAAATGTTTTTGGCCGTATAGAGCAACAAGTTTCTATGGCGTAAGATGAGGTTTTAATCAAGGAGCATGAGGTGGAGATTGACCCTTCGGAGGATAATAGAGCGCTTTGAGTTTAGCGTATGCTCATCTTCAACATACACTTGCTACCAAGAATCTTATTGGAGGCAAAAGGCTAATATTCGATGGATTAAAGACGGAGATCGAAACACAAAGTTCTTTCATGCTTATGTCGGAAAGAAGAGACAAAGATTATTTATTCATCGCATCCGTAGCAAAGATGGTAGTGTCCTTACAAATAAAGTTGACATTCGAGGAAGGCGTGGATTTCTATCGGATCAACTTACGGCTGAGATAGATGTAGTAAATCAATTCCCATGATGATCTTTTGCATCTCATCCCCAGTTGATTACAAATGAGGAAAATGCGCGCTTATTGCCATGCCTTCTTTGGAGGAGATATTTGAGGTTGTTACGGGTATGAATGGTCGAGTGCAGCCGGGCGGATGGTTTTACGTATGTTCTATACTACTTGTTGGGATGTTATCAAAGATGACCTCTATCGCTATAAAGGAATTCTTCTCGGGTTTTGAGATGCCGAGATCTTGGACAAGTACTCTAATTGTTACTATTCCCAAGATTGAGTCTCCTAACTCTTTCTCGGACCTTCGGCCCATAAGTTTATGCAACTTCTCTAACAAGATCATCACCAAATTATTTACTTGCGGTTGGGGCTGATTTTACCTCGTATCATTTCTCCTAATCAAAGTGGGTTTGTGAAAGGGAGGGTGATCCATGAAAACATTCTTTTGGCTCAAGAGATGATGCATTCTATTAAAAAGAAAGTTCGAGGCTCCAATATTGCCATTAAACTTGATATGGCAAAGGCGTATGACGAGATATCTTGGATTTCTCTTATTAAAGTGTTGAAGAAATTTGGTTTTGCTATAGAATGGGTTGATATGGTTTATCTGCATCTCGGATTGTTGGTTCTCCATCTTACTTAATGGAGAGAGTTGTGGATTCTTTCATTCAACTAGAGGATTAAGACAAGGAGATCCTCTATCTCCTAGTCTTTTCATTATCGCCTTGGAGGTTCTTAGCGAGAGGGCTGAATTATTTGCATGATAATCATCCTCGTGTTCGTCACATCGTCTCCTCATACTCTGTTGTATCTCATCTTTCTTATGCGAGATGATGTTCTTATTTTTGTAATGGAGAGAAAACTTCTTCAAAAACACATGCTTTGCCTAGAAAAATATCAAGTCTTCTGGGACAATTGGTTAGTGTGGGAAAGTCCTGCTTTGTGACGGGAAACAAGAGGAAGCGTGACTTCGGTTATTTTTGCAGCTACTGTGTTTTCAAAAGAAGGCTCTCCCTATTATGTATTTGGGGTGTCCTCTTTATGTGGGGCGGAAATCTCAAACCTTATTTGCTCCTTTGATCCGAAAATGGAGGATCGTATGGCCTCTTGGCAAGGAAAATTGTTATCTTATGGTGCTAAGGTAACCCTCATTAAGTCTTGTCTCCAATCGATTCCTCTTTATTACATGACCGTTCTTGAGCCTCCTAAAGGAATAATTATCGCTATGCAGCATGATTATGAATTTCTTACGGAATGGAATGGATGGGCAACATAAATGCCATTGGATTGGTTGGGATAGGCTTAGTCGCCCTCGCGGAAGGCGGTCTTGGTATTCAAAAATTTGAGGATATAAGTAATGTTTTTGCTATGAAATTGTGGTGGAGGCTTCGTGGATCAGATTCGTTATGGGTTTCTTTCATGCTTCATAAATCGCTTTGACACTCACCCTATGGATGCAGCCTTACTAGTTATGCCTCCCATGTGTGAAAAGGATGATTGGTGTCAAAGACTTCATGGAAGATCGTATTGGTTGGAGTAGGTAGGGCAATCTTTCAATTCATGAGAAGTGGCTGGATGGTGTTCACCTATTCTCCCACATGAGCATACCGAGATTCTCACTTTGTTTGTGAATGGTTCCCCTGACCGATCTTATTCGAGACCTTTTGGAAATAATCGCTCTCTATGATTAATGAGCAGAAAATTGTCCTTAATGAAGATGAAGATGTTATTATTTGGAAGCCTTCTCCTCCGTAAATTCTCTACTAATTCACCGGCGAGAGTGCCGCCATGTGTATGCTTCGATGTGGTTTTAAGAATATTTGGCATAAGCATGTTCCTCCTAAAATGTCTATTATTCTTTGGAGGGCTTTACATCGTGGCTTGCCCACGGATGATTGCCTTAAAAGAAGGGGTATTCAGTGGTTTCAAGGTGTTCTGTTGTGACTCTCCTCAAAATGAATCTATTGATCACCTCTTTGTGCACGGAAATTTGGCTCAAGTTGCGGGCGCCACTTTGGTTATTTACTTGGTGGTGTCCGCATGGGATCTTTTAGACAGCTTCTTTGCTCACGGTGGTCCTAAATTCCTAAGAAGGCTTCCCCTATTATTAAGTGGCTTTTCATATTCTTCCCGCATCATCTGTTGGCATATTTGGTGTCAAAGGAACAAATGGTTCTTTGAAGATACTAAACCTTCTTCCTCTCTCCTTATTTCTTCTATTAGAAATCAAGTGGTTGACATTGGTAGAGCTTTTAGCCTGACTTTTGGGATACTATGGTCGATGTGCATATTAGGAATTCTTTCATGATAAGAGCAGCCCCCTCGTTGCATATCCATTCGCATTGTCTCTTGGCTCAAACCACCCATGGTGTGTATAAATTAAACTCGATGGTGCTTCTAGAGGAAACCCCAGTATTGCTTCGGTGGTGGTATTTTTCGAACTCTCATGGAGATTGCATCTTTGCTTATGGAAAGTTCTATGGTATAAAGTCCAATATGTGGTCGGAAGCTCGGGCTGCCCTTGATGGTCTCTATATGCCTTGAGTTTGGTATTGCCAATGTTTGGCTAGAGGTTGATCTGAGGTTTTAGTAAAGATTATTACCAAAGTCTATCATATCCCTTGGAACATTCATTATCTCATTCAAAGATATTCATCACATTATGAATACTATTCATGTTCATGTTACTCATACGTTGAGACAAGGGAATAGAGTAGCGGATGGTTTGGCAAATGTTGCGGTGATTGCAAAGCTAATTTCTCATGGTATAATGGTTCGATCTTCCTTCGAAGTTGTCGTGGAGCCTATGTCCTTGATAAAGCCGGTATACCCTCTATTCGAGCTGATGTGCTACGGTTTCTATGGCTAGATTTTTGTATAAGCTTCTTTGTTTGCATTGTAGGATCCCTCCCTTTCTTGTAGAGGACCTTACAACTTGTGTAAGGACTCCCCCATAGCTTTCTTTCCGGTGGTTGAGGTTGTCATGTCCCCACCTTGCCTGTATTATTTTTATTTAATTAATAAAATCTAGGGAGGTACCGTCCTCTTTTCGAAAAAAAAAAAATATATCCATTGGGTCATAGGCCGTGGTTCTTGCTCTGTTTGGTTTGATAAATGGTTGAGTGGTCCTCCTGCCTATATATAAACCTCTGGGCTGCCAATTTGGAGAAGTTGTGTGATCTTTTTCAGAACTCCTCGACTCTTTCTCCCACTGCCTTACAAATCCTCCTTATGCAATCGGTTCAAGAAATTCGGATAAAAATATTACTCTCACTAGTTTGATTGACACTCCGTGTTGGACAGCCAATGCAAAGGGAACTTTCACTCTGGCTTCTGCCCGTTCTATTATTCAGGATGACAACCCATCTTTAATCACTTCTAAATATGTTTGGCACAAATTGCTGCCTCGTCATATCAGTGTTTTACTATAGGTGAAGGGTTGTGGAAAAAGGGCTTCAGCTTTAGCCTCTCAATGAACCTATTGCTCTCATGGCATGGAGACCTTTACTCATGTTTTTATCTCAAGTGAAGCTGCCTTGGCCACTTGGAGTTTCTTCCACTCGAGACACGATTTCCCCATCCAAGGTAATTCCATTCGGCAACGCTGTATTTCCGGTGGTTCTGTACTGGCTCAGTGATTTATGCTATCCTTCCTTCTCTCATTCGATGGAGCTGAAAATATTCTGATAATATTTGGATTGATTCTAATCATATTTCTTAGCCTTGTAATTATTTCTTTCCTTCATTATGTGATCTTGGATATCGATATTCGTTTGTAAAGATCCATTGAGATCTCGTAGTCTCTCATTGTGTATATATATAGGGCTCTTTGTATATCAAAGATTACAATAAAAATATATGAAAACCATTGCCTTGAAATCTATCATGGTATCAAAGCGTGCTTTACCCTAAACGACTTCAGTAAATTTTTTTTTTCATTCATGGCTGAGGTTAGCGGTGAGAAGGCAGGGGATAAAACCACCAATGGAACCACGGTGGACGTGATGTCGCCCTACTATATCGCGACGGACAGCCCAATATTGTGTTTGTCACGATTTACTTCGGCGAAAACTATGCGGACCGGGTAGATGAAATGGCTAATGCTTTGTTCGCAAAGAACAAATTTGGTTTCGTTGATGGATCAATCTTAATTCCCAAGGAAGGTGCAGCGGACTTATTGCTATGGCGGCGTTGTAACGCCATGGTAAAAGGGTGGCTACACAGGAATGGAGAAGGACATCCGAATAGCGTCAAACACGCTGCAACGGCGTATGAAATCGGGAAGATTTACGTGAACGCTTTGGGAGTGAGAGTGCCCAAGGGCGTATGAACTGAACGCGAAATAACTCGACCCGACAAGAGAGACTTTCCGTTTCATCGTACTATACAAAGTTGAAGGCACTATGGGACGAAATACAAGCAATTTCACCCATTCCGAAGTGCAAGTGTGGGGGATGTTCTTGTGATGTTTCAAAGCAGTTAACGGAGATGAAGGAGAAGGAGAAATTGTATGAATTTCTCATGGGCCTTGATGAAAGCTTTGGGACGGTTAAAACACAAATTTTGAGCACAAAATCGATTGTTTCTCTAGGGACAGCCTACCATCTAGTTTCTGAAGACGAGCGACAAAAGCAGATCACGTCGACAGGAAAAATGAATATAGAGGTAGCGTTCCAAGCAACGGGAGGATCACGACACGGGGAAGAGAACAAGAATGGCCAACGAGAAAAGCCAAAGTGCAGCCATTGTGGAAAGTTTTATCACACGTGAAAGTTGCTATGAACTTATAGGGTACCGGACAGGGAAGAAGAATCACAGCGATGGGGCGAAAGGGGAGATGGGCACGGTAAGATGAAGGGTGGTGAAAAGTTCGCAAATTTGGCCGACAGGAGATAGTCCCATACCCGGATTGTCCGCAAAGAATTATGCCGGACTTGTTCAATACTTGAATATGGGTCGACAACAACGTGGTGATCAAGGAAACAACACCCGACCGCAAATATGGCGGGTAAGATTCCTTTGACACCATGGATTATCGACTGGGGCAAATGAGCACATCACGTGCGATGGCGTAATTCTCGAAACACGAGACCGGAAGAGTTACCGGTCCGGATTCCTAATGGTGATTCCATCCCGGTTCAGTAGCGTTGGTGGAACTAGTCTTCCAAATGGGCTTAAAATTAATCATGTTTTGAACATTCCCGATTTCAAATGCAATCTACTTTACGTGAGTAGATTGACAAAAGATTTCAAGCTGTGCCCTAATATTCTTCCCGAATTTTTGTGTCATGCGGGACTTAGCTTCGAGGACTCTAATTGGGACGGGTAAGCGCATCAACGGTCTATACTACATGGAACCGCTTGCTCAAGAAGGTATGGCTTTGACGGCTTCCGTTGATTCCAAAGTGTTTGGCACGTAAGATTAGGACATTCGTCTATGTTGAAATCTCATTATTTTGATAATATTTGTGGTAGTAAAATAAAAGAAGAACATTGTGATTCATGTTTTCGAGCCAAGTTGACACGGCTCCCTTTTCGAGTAGTAATATTCAGTCAAATTCTTGCTTCGATCTTATTCATTGTGATATTTGGGGAGCATACAAAACACCTTCTTTTTCGAGCAAGATATTTTTATCCGTGGTTGATGATTTTAGCAAGGGAGTATGGGTTTTCTTATGAAATATAAATCTAAGGTTTATCGTTATCTCACCATGTTTTGCAATATGATTAACACTCAATTTGGGAAAAGAATAAAGCGAATCCGTAGTGACAATGGACTTGAGTTCCAATCTCAAGACATAGTGAATTATTATATTGAACATGGGATGGTACTTGAGACGTCTTGCATCGACACTCCACAACAATATGGAGTTGTCGAACGCAAGCATAGACACATTTAGAGGTAGCACGGGCACTAAGATTTGAGGTGGGCTACCAAAGCGCTTTTGGGGAGAATGTGTGTTGTGACCACCTACATCATTAACCGCCTACCCTCTAAAATCCTAAAGAACAAAACTCCTTATGAGGTCTTGTTTCACAAAAACCCAAGTACGAACACCTTCGCACTTTTGGTTGCCTAGTTTACGCTAAGGATAACAAAAAGGGGAGATAAATTTGATGTTCGAGGTAGGCCTTGTGTTTTTGTTGGATACCCACATTCACAAAGAGGATATAGGGTTTTGACCTTGCGACACACCAAATCTATACTTCCCGAGATGTTAAATTTGTGGAGACTATTTTTCCTTTCAAAGACAAACTATCAAAGCCAAGGGTTGAAGATTTTGCTCATCAAAGGGATTGTGATTGGGAAGATGAAATCAGCCCCATTCCTCCTATTACCATTGGCCGAGTATTGAGGTGCAAGGGCAGCAACATGTACCATCAGACGACACTCCATATGAGCCACCGCTCCGGTAGAGCATGACCGAACACCATTGCACCACGAAACTAATTCCGGTCGGGAACAACCACGCGCGGTGAACGGGTTCGAGGCAGCCTAAACATCTTGAGCAATACGTTCGAGTTACCGAATTCTATAGACCATCGCCACCTCACCACTTCAGAGAACTCGAAGGTATATCCTCTCCAATTTAGTTTCCTATGACAGATTTTCTTCCACTCACAAAGCTTTTAGCGGCCATCACTTCACATGATGAGCCTAAATTCTATCATCAGGCCGTCAAGAATGAACATTGGCGTGAAGCAATGAAGAAAGAAATTAAAGCTTTGGAAGAAAATGGGACGTGGACACTTGAAACATTACCTCCGGGAAGAAGGCGTTAGTTCCAAATGGGTTTATAAAATTAAGTATAAACCCAACGGAGAAATTGAGCGATACAAAGCACGATTAGTTGCCAAAGGATTCACTCAAGTCGAAGGCATTGACTACCATGAGACCTTTGCCCGGTTGCTAAGTTGGTGACAATGCGTAGTTTAATTGCATGGCGCAAAGAAAATTGGGAAATCCATCAATTAGACGTGAATAATGCTTTTCTTTATGGGGATTTGGAAGAAGACGTCTATATGAAACTCCCACAAGGCTTTACGAATGATGATGACACACGAGTTTGTAAATTGCGCAAAATCTCTATGGCCTTCGACAAGCATCCCGTAATTGGTATCACAAATTTACTCGGGCGCTTCTTGACATTGGCTTCCGTCCAAGGCAGACCATTCTCTTTTTATTTTTAAACACGGTACCACTTATGTTGCACTTATTTACGTTGATGATGTCATATTGGTTGGGAACGATATTCATAAGATTACATATATGAAGTCGTACTTAGATCAAAAATTCAGCATCAAGGACCTTGGTTCGCTCAATTATTTTTTGGGGATAGAGGTTGCAAGATCCCCGGAGGGCATTGTTCTTAGTCAAAGAAAGTACACCCTCGATATTTTAGAAGAATCGGGGTTACAAGGAGGGCGGCCGAGTACTTTTCCCATGGACCAGAACCTCCGCCTCCTTGCTGAAGATGATACTCCTCTCGTGGACACACTACAGTATCGCAGACTTGTTGGACGCCTACTTTACTTGAGCTGTTACACGGCGGACATTCGCTTCTTTGTGAATTTGCTTAGTCGGTTTGTTTAGCCGCCAAAGTCATATGGATGCTGCCTTGCGAGTCGTACGCTTCCTCAAAGGCTGGGTCAAGGCATATTCTTCCGTCGAATGGGAACTTAACTCTTGAAGCATACTTGTGATGCCGATTGGGGTGGGTGCCAAATGACAGACGATCATGTATGGGGTACTTTATGTCTTTGGGTGGTGCTCCTATTTCTTGGCGCACAAAGCGGTATCTGTGTCACGTTCCGGCCAAGGCCGAATATCGAGCCATGGCCACCACCGTAAGTGAGCTCTTATGGCTTCTTGGCCCGACTTAGAGGCACCTCGTCTCGCCACGCCTCTTTACTGTGACAATCAAGCTGCTCGACACATTGCCACTAATCCGGTGTTTCATGAACGTACCAAACATGTGGAAATGGACTGCTATTTTGTTCGGGAACGTGTTGAATCCAAAGATGTTTCTCCTCGCAAAATCTCCACCGAGCTACAAGTAGCTGATCTATTTACAAAAGCTCTCGGAACAGCTCGTTTTCAATTTTTGGTTGGCAAGTTGGGCATTCGTGATCTTCATGCGCCAACTTGAGGGGGAGTGATGGAGCTGAAAATATTCTGATAATATTTGGATTGATTCTAATCATATTTCTTAGCCTTGTGATTATTTCTTTCCTTCATTATGTGATCTTGGATATCAGGATATTCGTTTGTAAAGATCCATTGAGATATCGTAGTCTCTCATTGTGTATATATATAGGGCTCTTTGTATATCAAAGATTACAAGAAAAATATATGAAAACCACTGCCTTGAAATCTATCACATTCCGTTGGACATGTGGAATCACCGTAATCATGTTGTCTTTAAGGGCTCAATTCGGCCAATGCATTCTCTTCCTTTTTACAGTGAAGGCACAAATAATATGGCATTGGCAGAAATGAGAGTTCTATATCAAGGGGTAAAATGGTTGTTCTCCCAAGGTTTCTATGGCTCCGTAATAGAAATGGATTCGGGTATGCTTTTTAGTTATCTTACCGAGGGTCATAACCCCCCGGAATTGCCTTTATTTCATTAGAGCTATTCTCTCATTGCAACATGAAAGACGATTTGTTTTTTCACCATTGCTTTCGTGAAGCTAACACAGTTGCGGATAGTCTTGTTGGATAATTTTAAATAAAAGTGTCTCACATGACTTAATATCTTATTGAACTTTAATATTAAGGGTTCACGACTTCACGTTGGTAGTTTGGTGGGAATAAAATATTATTAAAACATTTGGGAATTATAAAAGGAAAATGATTCGTTCTTTCTGCCTATAAAAGACTTAAAGTTGCAAACCATAAATACACTTTTTAGATTTCTTTTCAAGAGAGAGAAAAGAGAAAAGGTTTAAGATTTTCTTCTCACCATCAAGAAGACATTAAAGTAAAGGCAAGAAGGAAGAAAATTCTTACATCAAAGTTTTCAACTTTAAGCAAAGCATGGATCAAGGTTAGTACTTAAATTCATGTCCTTAGACTTATAAGTTAAGTGATTATTATGTATTTTAAAATTCTAGGGTATTATAGATTATGACTTCATAAAATTAAATTAGCATGAATTTTTCTATTAAAGTTTACATGTAGTATCAGAGCCTAGGATTATGGAACCCATAATTTTCCTATTATGATGAAAAACTCAATTTAATGATTAAAATTTATTCCGCCTTAAATTGAGTTGCATGTGTGACCTACGTAGACACTGTGGAACAATTTCGAGTTTCCCTAATAAACTGCTTTGTGTGACCTTGTATGTCATAATATGACGAGCATCCTTTTAGAATGATTTTCATCCTTGCAAATTGAGGTCCTTATGCTATGAGGTTTCCATGTGTTCTCTCTTATGTGATGAGTAATGAATGAAAAGAAAGGAGAAAATCATAAGAGAAAAGATAATATGTACTGTTATTTTATCAAACAATAATAATACTCCTTCCGTCCTTAATTATTGTTTTGTTTGACCCAAACACATTAAGAAAAAATAATTGACTTGATTATTAATATAGGTATAATATGTAATTTTCTTTAATGTCCATGTGTATGCCAATAATTAAAGTAGGGAAAAAGAAACAGTAAAATAATAAAAGTGATGTTTAAAAGTAAAGTTTTCAAACAAAGAAATTATTTTGGGATGACAAAAAAGAAAAAAAAGACAATAATTTAGTTCTGAGAGAGTATTAGATTTCGACCGTCGAAGCAATGATTGGGTTAGACGTTTTGAAAAATTGTATAGCTGAGATTATAGATATACAAGAACGTATGCGGCAAGCTGAAAATTTTTCCATCTCTGTTTTCTCGAGTAAAGTGGTTTATTTGCATTACTTTGTGTGTATATTAAATTTAGATGAGTTTAAGGGTACACGTTAAAGTTGAACAAATTGGATAGTATTTTTATTTTTTAAATAAAATTTTATTTTGTTCAAGGCTTAAAATATAATAAATATAATGGAACGTGGAGATATTAAATAGTTTGTTAGTCACCAAAGTAGCCTGACTGAATAGAATATCAACACATTAAATTAATAAAATTACAATTGTTCATGAGTAAATAGATGCCCTTAAAGAATGACAAGAATGGTAGATTGAACAATTGAGATTATAAATTATTTAGCTAGGAGGTTATCCAAAGATGGACCATTGCTCGTAATCTATAACATTAAAGGGATAAAATATTCATGCTTTAGTTAGATAGTCGTATATCCAAAGATAGAAATCTTATTTAACTAATGTATGTAATGATTATCCATTAAAGTATTTTATATTGGCATCAATTATGTTTATGTATTTAGGGATTGCCTAAAGGTGAACTTAAATACACACTTAAAGTTTTACATAAAGATATACGGATCATTTAAAGTTAACTCAAAGCACTAAGAGATGAGCATGTATGAATGTTTGCACTAAGAGATGATGCTAGGGAGTTCTTCTTTGAAAATCAAGGATTATTCTCGAGTTAGACATAGCCGATAAATCCATTGTGGGTAGCCTTATGGGTGAGATAACTACAAAAAGTTTGATTGGTCTAAGTCAATTCATGATCACGTAATAGAAATGTCCAACTTAGCAACAAAGCGAAGATTTTAGGGATGGATGTGAGTGACTCATTCCTTGTACAGTTTATCGTGAACTCCTTCTTGTTGAGTTTGGTTAGTTCCAGTGAAAACACTATTAAAGATAAATGAAACTCAAATGGTGAAGGCTATGTTAGTGCGGGCGGAAGGGAGATTAAAGAAGATAAGAGATTACTCCATCAACCTCACGGTCTATGATGGAAATAACAACAAGGCTAAACAGGTATGAAGAACAAGAAAAGGACAAGGACACAATCGAGGTTAATGAGGTCGAATCCGAGAAAAAGGTTAAATGTTACACAATAAGGAAGGGCACGAAAAGAAAGATTGCCCTAAAATGAGGGAATGGTTCAAAAGAAAGGCATACATAGTATTTATGTATGTTTTGAATCAAACCTTATAGAAGTACCTAATAATACGGTGGTTAGATTACGGTGTAATTACTCATGTGTCTCACGTCATACGGATTCCCTACGATCCAACCCATAAATGGGCGAGAAATACTTGTTTATGGAGAACGAGGATGGAAGCACGGATGGAAGGAATTGAGACGTATAGATTGATTTTGGACACTGTTACAACGTAGATCTTGAAAGGTGTCTCTATGTTCCTAATTGTGCTAGAAATCTTGTTTCATGAGGGAAGGCTGGATAATTTAGGTTTTAATTTTAAGATTGGAAACGAGTGTTTTTCATTAATTAAAAACAAGTACTATTATGGTTACGGTACTTCGTGATTCTCTTTACCGTTTTAATCTTAATAATGAATTTCTTTGAATCCTGTATCATGTTGATTATAGTGTAGGAATAAAACGTAGTGCATCCGATAAAAATTATGCTTTCTTGTGGGATCAAAGATTAGGTCATATTTCCAAAGAAAGGTTAATGAGGTTGGTGAAAAGTGAAATCCTTCCTCAATTGGATTTTAGTGACTAGGTTGTGTGTATGGATTCCATTATGGGGAAGCAAACGAAAACCACATTAAAAAGTCTATCACAAGAAGTACTCGACTTCTTGAATTGATACACACCGATATTTGTGGTCCTTTTGATAATCCTAGTTGGGTGGTGAATAGTATTTTATCACTTTTCTTGATGATTACTCACGTTATGGTTATATTTATTTGCATGAAAAGTCACATGCGGTGAACGTCCTTGAGTGTTCATAAATGAGGTGGAAAGTCGGTTAAATAAGAAAATAAAAATAGTAAGATCGAGATAAAGGTGGTGAATATTACGGAAGGTTCACTAAGAAGGGACAATGTCCAGTTCATTTGCAAAATTCCTCAAAAGTCGTGGCATTTGTGCACGGTATACAATGCCGGTACACCTCAACAAAATGGTGTGATTGAGAGACAAATCGTACAAATGGATATGGTTAGAAGTATGTTAAGTAATTGATCTTTACCCTTATCTTTGTGGACGCATGCTGTCACATCAGCTGACACATCATTTAGTGCAAAAAATTTGGTACTCTTTAGGTACTCATATCATTACTCAATCATTTTTTAGAATAGGTAGTTTGTGCAAGTTGTTTCCTACAATGTGTAATAGAACAACACAGTTTATACTTGCTTAGATGAATCTTCGAAAAATCGCTAGGTGCCGAACCCCTTCATTGGTTTGCAATAGCTGTAAAATTCAAAACAAATGGTGGAGCAATATGGCCCATATTTTGGAAAAAA
>JACONP010000195.1:0-22936 GCA_016624345.1 Platycodon grandiflorus
TACTTGCCAGAGAATTTTGGAGAACGGAAAGAGAAAACGCATTCCAAATCTCCCGTCATACTCTCTTGATTCTTCAATTAATTCCGTTTCAAGGTTTGAGGTTTAGGGTTTAGAGCGTCATTGGGAGAGGGTTTAAAGTCGAGAAACTGACGATGTGTTGACTCATAGACCATTCTTATTGCGTTTACAAACTAAGGAGCCTGTCCTGACAAAGTCTCGTGGTTGGCACGTGATAGAGCGGTTGCAAATTTGGAATGTGATATAATTATGTACCAAGTAGTTTGTTTCGTTGGTTAATTGGTCATTTATTTCCTTTTATTCAAAAAATATATATTTTTCCCAGGTAAAGAAATGTAATTAGAATTAATATAAAAACAAAGGTTAATTTTATATTTTTAGGAAGAAGTAATAGATATAAAAATAATTATCCAAATAAATAAAAAGTCGTATTTAGTTTTAAAAACAAAGTTAGATTCATTAATTGATAACGGAATAGCCAAAGAAGTTAAGAGATTACTCAAAAAGATGGAATCTCTAACCAAACAGTAGGACTAGCATGAGCGAGATTGCTAAAGCTAACACATGAGCAAACTCATTTGCTTGTCATTTGAGCGAGAGAAATTGTGAAATTAGGAACAATCTCAACACTGAATGACATCCTTGAATAATAACCCCAAACTCAAAAGATCGCAAGAAGGCTTCTTATAGCATCAAAATTTGGCTTAGCGTCAATCGGCAAAATCATACGCGAGTAACCCATGAACGTACCCATGAAAGTGCTTCATGCAACCCATTACCTTCCTTTTCCTTAACACTATAGCATCTGAAAAGTAGAACACGAGCAACAACAAAATGACCTAGCTCATCTATGATAATCATGTCGATTCTTATAGAATTAATGTCGGCAAAAAAGCTCCATAAATGTTGCATTTGTATGAACCACTTGGGGAGGACTCAGACTGCAGAGCTCACGGACAAAGAAGTGAGGGAGAGGTAGAGGTGATGAAGGGAACCTAGGATCGCACCATGGAATGAGGCCCAACTCAAAACAACTCATTGGTGATAAATGGGAGCCCATTCATTCAAGGACCGATCCAAGGAATAGTTCGTATACATCTCTATCGTCTTTGGACCCAAAACAACAATCAATAATGTTCAAGGCCTCTTTGGACCTAAGACAACCTTCAAGGATGTTCAAGACCAAGAAGAAGGACCATTTGCATAGTAGAGGGGCAACAAAAGTCATAAATTCTTAATAGCTCATGAAACAACAACAAAAATCAACAAACCGAGATTTTGCACATGAAGTGGCACTCCATGGCTCGCTCCAACCCGACCCGCAGTGCATTTTTGCCTTAACCGCTCGCACGAAATGCTTTCCGGGCGTAATGCCCGGATTCAGATTTTGAGATTTTTTCTTATCTTTTTGACCAATTTGCACCTTGTTTTTCTCTGAAATCCTTTGGGGTTTCTAGAAGCATTTTGTTAAGTATTATGAGTTTTTGTAAGCCTATAAAAGGGCATGATCAATATTGTTTTGAGGACACAAGTTTACATAAGATTAAATCAAATTAAGTTATATTCCTTTCACTAATTCTTGAGAGAATTGTGAAATACGAGATTCTTGAGAGAAAACTCAACCTTGAACTTATCAAACTCGTGAGTCGAGAGTTTGTGGTGTTCCGTAATCGTGGTTCATAGATAATTGCGTCTATCGAGTCTCGATTGCACCAGGAGTTCCTATTCAATTACGAATAATGGGTGAGGGGACTTCGACTCCTTTCCATTTCGATTTGTTCTTTGAATTTGTCATCTTTGATCTTGCGTGTTGGACTTCTTCGATCTTGATCTTGGTGAAGTTCACATCATTGGTGTTGAATCTGAAGCCAACCAATCAAAAAGGGATGTAAATTTTGCATGGATGATCTGAAGACGATACAAATATTTCCTTGCCCAACTTAGCATTCCTTTGCCTTAGATGCGTGCAAGTCCACAAAATTTAGAAGTGATGCTGCAAGAATCCAACACCTAGGATTGAGTTGAGAATGATCCGTCGCGTTGGAGGAATTGAATGTGCCGAGAATAAAGGCTGGAATCACTTGAAAATAATAATAACAATAGTAACTAAGTAGGGGCGTGCTATGAAGAGAAGCCCTCTTGTTGTGAAAGTGAGATAGCTTGTGTTTTTAGGTATGTGTCGGTGTGTGAGAATGTGAGTGCGTAATAGTCCGTACCTTGCATCGAGAAGGCTGAACCTCCCTTTTATAGTGAACTTAGTTTAGAGTCGGTTAAGCATTGGGAAGCGTGCCCAAGTTTCCTTCTAGAAAAACGTGGCCTCTGGCGGGAGTTGGCATCCGCGTGGCAAGTCGTTTTCGTGGCTTGTGATCGTTTAAGCGAACAAATGATCACCAGATCGTTATGGTGGAATGGTTGCTCGACCATCAAAGGTGGATCCCAATCATCAAGTTGCTTTTAGTGAAAGACTGGTATACACTCTTATAGAGATTTGGGGAGTTAGAGGGGCTACTCCTTGTTTGTCATGAGCATGCTCGCTGAGAGTAACACCATTGCTTTTGCCGAGAATGTTTCTTCCGTTGTCGCTTTGCCACATGGTCGCAGTTGTACTTCCATGTTTATCCCTTCTTGGCATTCGCACTTCATTGTCCAAGGTTAGGTAGGAGCGTCATCATTGATGATGGCGTTTGTGTCTGATCGCATTTCTTGAGGGGTTAGTGGAGATGTTGTACTACGGTGCTTGCGTGTGATGGTGGCTTTTACCCTTACGTACCATATTTCTGATTGTCTTTTTATTTTTATTGAGATCGTAAATATCTAAATTGTTTACGTATCCCTTAGTTAAACCTCACGGCGGATTGGTCCATGACCGGTTGGCTATCGGGTCATTTATAAAAGCTCCCCTTGTTATCTTTCTTCACTTTCCTTCCTCAACTTCTTTCTAAAGCCACCATTCCTAAAAAACCAAAGAGAACCCAACCTTACTCCGGTAAATTCTTTGTGTCCAATTCCTCTTCTTGATCACCACCGTGAGACCCCGTCACTCTTTGTATCTAAAAAAACTCTTTGTATCTCAGGTGTCCTTTTTACGTCTACTTGTGGCGAACTACTCTTTTCCTCAATGGTTTTCCTTTGTCTCGGTGCTTCTCTTCTTCTATTGTTGTTGTGGTTGCCGAAGAAGAGAGAAGAATGGTGTCTTCCTCTCCCTTTGTGGTACTCCCATCTTATTTGTGAGTGGCGATCACCCTTGACTTGGCGGTCATTCTTTTGAGTGCGGTGATCATTCCATCTAAACAAGTACTTTGCACACTACTTCCCTTTTATCTCTTTTTTCTTTGCGTCGTTCCCATGGATAAAACCAAACAAACCGGGTTAAGGATACCCTCACTCGGTTCACTCGGTTTTGGTAACCGGCCGATGACAAGGTAGGCTCTCGATCACTTGGCAAAGGCTGATATCGAGAGTTTGATTATTAGATTAGGTTTTTGATAAGGGTAGGATTCACGCGAAGTCCCTCCTAAACTTTTCTCCTAGGTACCGAGGTGCGACACTTTGATACACATAAATCTCTTGTCGACTCCTTGGCGACAATTTTTCCAAAATTCTAGTTCGATTCAGAGCTCTTCTTCAAATATGAGTGCAACCACCTCTTCAACGAGCGAATTACGAGTAAGTCGCAACCTTGCAAAAGGTCACCGCGTTCAATGGGAAATGCTTGACAAACAGTGTTGTTGATGGGGATGATGTTGCTTGAGGAAGAATGATGATGAAGTAGGAGACGGGGAACCACGATCCGGACTCGACTCCTCCGATGGAGAAACTTCCTAGAACCTGGCCGTATAGTTCAGCCAATGATTCTTCTGGGAAGAAGAAATGGGAGTAGATCTTGTGGATTATAGAATAAGGTAGTTAACCATTGTCGCGGTCTTTGCGCGTGTGAGAAGGGATCTTTGTTGCTTTTATAGATCACATTTTCTTGTGGGATTGAGGTTGCCTTTAGATCCGTTTGTATGTGAGTTTTTGGAGCGAGCTTACATGCCCCTATTGACCTCAATTTGAAAATGTACTATTTTAAAATGAATATTATCCTTAGTAAGTCAAACTCTATTTGACTATAGTACTTCTCTTCATAATATCAATTGAAGAATATATTTCTGTTATATGAAAGATTTTCCTATAGTAATCACACAGTTATCATAATAATCTTTTCTCACAAGTTTTTGAAGACAAAAATGATTTTGATTTGTAACAGTATTTTCAAAATAGCTTCCAGGTCTCTCAGTCAAAAGATTTTCAGAAATGAGAATTTTGAAAACAAATCTTTTTGACTATGCATCTATCGGCGGCCCGGATCTAAACTCTCAGGGTTGTCGGGCTGAAATGATGTTTATAGAGTATGGCTCGATACCAATTGTTAGGTCCGTGAAGATGTGCTCAAAATATAGGCTAGGGGAGGGGTGAATAGCACGTATGACCTTTATTAAAAATTTCATTCTATTTTAAAGTTTATGTTGAGAAACATGGATGAAATGATTGACATGAATATGTCATCTTCCTTGTTCAAGTAACACGGTGATATAGCGAAATGTGGAGATGTTTATCAAAGAGACTTTAAGGATAAGCTGATAGGAAGATATTGTTATACTTAGGTGTATAAGAGATTTTAAGCAGCGAAAGAATAAGCAGAATAAGTATAGCAGACAAGATTAAAGCAACTGTAAGCAAATAGGTACAAGTTTATTATAGCGCCAACTAAAATCTTGTATTAGATGTATCAATTACTTTCCACAACTAGATTGCACAAGATATATATTTTATTTTACGGGGAAAGATAAGTAAAGGCTGATTGTAATAAATATGATTTATATTAAAATTCAGTAAGGTTTGCTCAAAGACAAACATGCTTAGTACATCAACCTAGACTCTAACCTAGCAATCTAGGAAAGAAAAAGGAGAGATTAGAAGCGAGAATCAAATCTATCGAAAAACATTGGAAGTCGCAATCAATATTTATTGAGTTGTCTTCTGTAGTATCAACTCGATAGATTTGTTGTGAGAAAAGAAAATATTAGGCGTTGTTCAAATAGTAAGTATTTGGAACGAGAGTCTTGATCACTCGGCAAAAGTGATGACAATTCATACACATCGACAACCCTTATAATGTTGTATAAGTGCGCCGATATGAATGCAATATGGATTATTATGCTCGGTTCATCATCGGACATCTTCAAGCTTGATCAGGTCTTCAACGACTTACGTGATGCTTGGTCTCTAGCGTGGATTTGAAGTGTAGCAACGAAAAGTCCGAGTCTTTCGAAGAAGAAACTCAAATCAAGAACAAAGTTCTTGATCAAGCAAAAGCTTCTTGCCAGGAATTTCTGTTTTCTCTCCCACAAAGTGTTTGGGTTTACACTTGTGTTTTCTACACTCGGTGTGATTACAGTTGAAAGCAAATAGATCATTCCACCACACTTGCATGCACTCACTTTAATTGTGAGAATAAGAGTCTTCTTTTATAGGCCGGAGAAGATGAAGTAGTCATTGGAGCTTGGATGAGTTTTTGCTCGTTAGCGATCGGATTGTTAATGCATCAAAGTGCACCGTGTGAATTTGTTGGGCAAAACCTTCCATTTAAGCTTTGTCTTGAAGTCTATCCGTGATTGAAAGCACAGGGACGGGAATGGGATATGTCTTTGTTTTTATGGAATGTAGCCTTGAGAGAGTGGAACCTATAGCCTAGCGCCATTTGCATCATTTGCATTCATTCTATGTTACGCCTTTATATTGACATCGCCATTTCATGTGCGAATTTCGCTCAAATATGTTTGCATTTGAGTTTATTGTACACTTTTAGAGTATATTAATGTGTGTTAGAAGTTTCAGTAGTTGTTCGCATTAGATTTGGTGTGCATTCATAGCTTATGTGGGTTAGGTTGTGTTTGGTTGTTGTTTGGACTTGGTTTGGGTTTGGGATCACCTTAGAATCATGTGAGAACACTTAGACATCATTTTGAACACCTTTAAGAAAGCTCACGCTCTAGCGCGCTACAATAGCCGCCTCTAGCGCCTGCTCATGAAGTTTGCACAAATCGGACCAAAAGTTTAGCTTGGGAGCAGCGCGCCCTAATACGTCAGATGCGTCTAGCCTAGCCCCGGGCTGGGCAGATTTTGTTATTTTTTGACTTTGACTTGTTGACTCTAATCCAAGGGCTAGGATTGATCACGACCTTTGACCACTTAAACCGTGTATCCTTAGACCTTAAGTGACCTTAGGGGTCTCTTAATACACACCATTTCATCTCCTTCAACCTTGAGTTCTGAGAGAGAGCAAAGAGTGTTCTTGAGAGAAAGTGGCACTACTTTGCCATTTGTACCGGATTGACGATCCGACTTCGCCATCAGAAGCTCTTGCCTAGGAGAATAATATACCGTTGCATGTGGGAAATCTTGGTTTAAATCTCAAAGTAGTAAGCTATTATCCCTTGTTCTTCCTCAATTATGAATTGTTATTCATGTTAGACTTGTTATTTGGTGATATATGTTAGAAATCATCAATTTTGAGTATGTTTGACTATGTTGACTTTTCAAATTTGTGGTTGAATTTTGGTTGAGTTTGGAGACTCATGTTTACATATTAGAAATGTGAAATATGATTAGTAATTGTTAAGTTTACGGTATGATTAATTGCAAAACTCAACTCATTAGAAACCAAAAATGACTCTAACGGAGTTCCTAGATTTCATAATCTATGAGACCACGTGTGATTTGAGAATTTTGAATGACTCGAGATTCGATTGAAAATTTGGTTACACCGATTGTGTGTTTGATGTTACGTAAATTGTCGTAATTATTGTAAGTTGGTTATTTGTGGTGCGAGATTATTATAACTCACTTGTGACATTCATATCATTGTCAATTGTTATCGTGGTATATATACTTCCTACTTTGGAGTATGACCTTTATTTTAAATGTCGAGTAAACATCTACTTGTGCATTTAGTTAAGTCCATGGCATATTTGTTGGCGGTGTATTGACGCTTGATTATCAAGTGGGCTCGGCGTAATAGTCGAAGGCCAATACATCGGCTCGCCTCATCACCCACGGTAGGGGTATAGCGCCATTTGTTGTACGGAATAAACGCAACCATCACTACAAGAAAAGAGACCTATGACGACACTAATAAAGTGTCGGAAATACATGAAAAGTGTCGAAAATAAGCTACCGACACTTGTTTGACACTTGCGTGTCGCCGATGCCCTAGTCGCAATTTTACTTACCTTAATTATGTGTCGGCAATCACCGACACATTGCTAAACCGTCGAGAATTAACTTCACGACATTTCCGCATATTTTGTTTATGTCATAGATTCGACACAAATTTGTTAATTGTTGTAAATGTACGACACTTAGTTAAGAGTCGGTAACTCCCACACATTATAGAGGCGCCGATATTAAGTTCAACACTTCCACCGACACTTGGAAATGTTGGGTTACAGATGATATTTACTAAAAATAGATTCTATTTTCCCACACTTAATTGTAAGTGTCGATTATTTCTCATTTTTATTTATTTTTATTGCTAAAATAAATTTTTAATCATTAGATATCAATAATTTTTGACATTTTATCTATATAAAATAGATATTTTTTTTAGTAAATATCGCATTTATGATATTTACTAAATTTGAACTGTCGACATATTACAAAAATTAAAACAACTATTTGTTAAAACCTCAATTATAAAAGAGAAACAACATTACAACTATTAATTCATTACTAGATAAAAGATAATACACAAGGTAACATCTTGACAACTACCCATAAACGTAATTATCAACAACCAAAAGCTTGTTTCTAGAGTTAACTAGGAAATTTAAAATTGTAGCTATCTAAGTGAACAATCATTTAATCAAAACACCTAAAAAGAAAGTCTAGGCTTGATGAAAACTTGTATCTCACGACAACCGCTATGTGACTTGCCCAAGGAAAATTACTACTTTGATGAAAAAATCAACAAAAAAAGACATTAATTAAATTAAAACCAAAAATAATGTAGAACTAAAGCAAACATAAACGAAAGTAAATTTCAAAAGATATAAGATATTTGCCGTGCCTCTCCTTCATCAATGCCGAAAATACAAAGTGTTCCACAAGTTCCCAAATGCCAAAATCATGCAAGAAGTGGCTAAAGAAGAAACGAAGAAAAAGCCAAGACGCATTTAAGCTGAGCATAAACTTTGATGTAGAAGAACAACCAAACAATTCAGGGTCTAAAGACACCGTAGTTGCTTCTGCCCGTGGGAACTGCCTCATTGGCTATCCTTATAATGCCAAAAATTCTATCGGCAAGAATTATCTTGTCTCAAAGAATCCGTACATTCCATTTATGTACACGCTTAGTAGTATATGAAATTTTGGTAGATTGCATGCCTTCTTTTTCACCTTGTTTACGATGTCTAAGTAGAAAAGTTTTCCTAAAACATTTACCAAACAGGTCGTATGCAAATGCATTTTTAGTGTTAAGAATAGTATTTTTAATGTTGCGGCGTGATGTACCATAAAAAAGTAATGTCATGTTCAAGATGTCAAAAATGGATGATATATTTAAAGACTAAGAATGTAGAATCGAAAGAGAAGGCGAAGGTGGCTTGTATTCCTTAGTGAGACGGACTTTGTAACATCGATTTTGTTATCCTCTCGTATGTTATCATAAAGAAGAAAATAATTCAAGAATATTCAGGATTTTTGTATGCCAATCCAAACTTAGGTTTTTTATTTGTCCTTCTCTTTTTTGGTTTTGTAGTCGGGGTGTTTGGCACCTAGTATATTATTCCAGTCACAAATGAGAGGATTGGCACTTTCAGAGAGACTTGGGTCGCTTCACTGTAATGGAAATAATGTTGCCTATCTTGCGGGCTGGCCACTTAAGTGTATATGGCTTGAAGAAAAACCAACTTTCAACTATACCTTTAGAACATCAGGTCCCGCCATTTCATCATCATACACCTCTTCCTTGGGGTTCACTATCCGTAATGGCATTCTATTCATTTTAGGTTTTTGTAGTAAATTCGTTAACCCTTTTTAAAACCTAATACTCACCGCAATAGCCCAAAGGTCACACTTATACATAAGAAATTTGAGTGAATAGAGTCCTCTTTTGACCGCTAATCTTGAGGCCTTTTAGTTCAATAATCTTCAATGGTATCTCTAAGAATAGATGTATGGAGATTGCTACCAAATAATGAGTGACATAATGAATGAAACATAAACTATCGCTATTATGGAATTTTGGCACTCATTAGGCTTCCTTTGGGAATGATGCAGTACTTCCTACGCCTTATCCTTACCGCTATTCAAAGGGATTGCAACTTATGGATGGCCATCAAGCTACCGGTTCTTGCACGGATCATGGACAAGTTGAATCATACTTTAGGCCTTAAGAACGGAATAGTTCTAAATGCAATGGGACATGATTATGATGGAAAGTTAACGTTTGAGAAAGACACAAACATAATCGTTTCACCACCCCACGATCCTTTACTTCCACGGAAAATCAATGCCTTTCAAAAGATAACTAGGAAATTGGGAGGAATTCTTCATGTCAAGGTATCGAGCACATCGGTTCATCTTTTAGGTGGGTGCAACGCTTCATCGACCCTTCAAAAGGGGGTTTGTAATTCGAAGGTCAAGTTTTTGATACCAAATTATCTACCGTAGGCACGATGGCCTCTATGTTTGTGACGCCTCTTTAATTCCTTGCTCGTGCGGCATAAACCCATGCCTCACTATTGCTACGCCTCGTGCATGTTAGCGCACACCTTGCATGTTAGCGACCCTTCAAGAGGATGCTTCAATCACGCCACCTTCTATTTCGGGCACTATAAGAAGTGTCCATGAAATGAAAGTGCCAAGTCATATGATGTTGAGTGGTAAACCCAATTTTGACGCTGGTTGTAAAAACAATGATCAATTGGCTTCATCGCTGTGGAATCCGAGCATGTTCCAATGGTTGATGGTCCAAGAGGTCCGCTTTGCATTGGGAGACAATGCAAGATCACAAGGTAATTTTCTCGCTTAAATTCGCTATAACATCTTTTATCATGATTTTATAAAACCTTTCTTTATTTCTCTTAGGGAAAACTTAATTCAAGTAATTAAGTGTGACAATGTCTTTGTACAAGTAATTTTCATGTGGAAGCAGCAACATTACAAGGAGATTGACACCGAAGTTCCGTAACATTACTAGTTAATAATTAAGATCAAAGTTGATAAAGATAAAACAACTAGTCCAGTATATAAGAAACACAAACAACTAAGAAGAAGACGGCACTTAGAAATTAAAACTTGAAAAGGAAACAAAGCAAAGCATTATATAATTATGAAAATCGATAGCAAAAATGAAAAGAAAACTATGAACCTAAAGAGATGAAGAACCTAATGTTTAATTATGCCTAAAACTATTAGATATATATAGCAATACCATGAAATCGTCAAGGAAAATACCAAAGTCGTTGGGATACCAAATTGGAAATCGGAACGGAAGAGAGAATATCTCAAAAATTAGTTACACTCAACAACAATCCATCCACTTCGGTGCGAAATTAAGTTGAAGTGCGTGTAAATTGAATTGAAAAATGGTGAATTAATTTGCACACAAACACACAATATCTCGCAAAAATCAACACAGAGTCACAGACAAACAGCACACACAAGCACAAACACACACATTAGCGTGATCAAGACTTTTTCTATATCTCAAGGGTCATAAAACGAATCAATTGATAGAGAACCATGGCAATACCGGAAATCGAATTGAAAAAATAATTACCTCTTTCAAAACCCTTCATCAATTACTCCAAATTGAATTGTTGATATCACTACAAGAAAATAAGGAATTAGCTACGATTTATTATACAAATTTTTTGTAGTTAAAAATATGTTTTAACTACAAAAATCACTTGTAGCTAAAATATACACTTTAGTCACGAAATAATTTTCGTAGCTAATTATGGGCCAATTGTGACAAAACCCATTAATTTGTCGTTAAAGGGCCGGTGAAAATAAGGGCGGGAACTTATTCCCGCGGGCCCAAAATTTTTTTTTGCAATCCACGACAAATTCTGACCCAATTTCAAGTTCGTCGCCGGAAAGAAGTATTGGGCGACGAATTTTTTCATCGCAGTTCCCTTTTCCCCGCACATGCTCTCCTCCTGCCGTTCTTCGTCAAGGAATAACGATAAAAGCACTCCAGGTAACTCTCTTTCAGTCTTCCTCCATCACAGTTCCCTCCATTCACAGTTCCATCGCCAGACGCTCATCTCTCTCCCTTCCCTTCCGTTCCCATCCGCCTCTCGATCTCTCAAAAGTTCGAGACTATGTGCTTTAGCTCTGCAATTCCTTCCCCTATCTCTCATCTCTCTCTCGTCTCGTCTCTCTCTTTCTTTCTTTCTTTCTCTCTCTCGTCTCGTCTCGTCTCGTCTCTCTCTTCTCTCTCTAGGTAGGTTTAACTTTTGTGATTTAGCATGTTGATTTTGATTTTACTTTGATTTTAGGGAAACGAACTGCTCCTTTTCAAATTGTAGATTGAGAATGGAAAACATGAATTTTCTATTACAGTTTTTGAAGTTTAAAGTGGGTTTCTAGAAAGTGTTTACTTGCAATTCCGAGAAACAACTGGGAAGGTAAATCAATATATTTGTGTATTATATAGGAGATTTGATTACTAATTTTGACTGTTCTATGTGTGATTGTTTAATTTTAATTACGTCTACTTGCAATTTTGGAAAATTGTTTAATCCAACTGTTGGATTTTATGCTTATTTTTTATTGGGTTTATCTATGAACACATAATAGTTTAGGATTAAATTATTGCATGATTGTTTTGTGGTTGCTGTAGTATCCTTCAACGAAACCCATCCTCCACAGGCCCTAAATCTTTAGGCCAAACAGATGTTAACTCCCACTTTAATGTTAGTCACAACACTCGTGCCATCTTATATCACTAATTTGATTAATTCAAGACCAATAAATCCCAATGACACTGCTGGGTTTTTGAAGTTTCACACACAGTAATAGCATTTAGGTATCTCTATTTAAAAAGGTGGAGTACTGTTTATATGGGTTTTGCAAAGCTCCATTGACATGTCTGATGTTTTTAAAATATTGGTACGACTACTTAAATATTTATAATCGTGACCTACAAGAAATGGTTTTTGAATATCTTAATATATAAGGTTGTGTCAGTGGAGTCTTCTTGGTTGTGTGGTGCTCCCAAGGGATCCATATTAATATATTCCCTTGATGGCTAAGGAGTACGATTGTACTTTTGGGTGTCATTTGGTCTGGGGAGAGTAATTGTATTTAGCACACACATTGCGTGTGCAGGGCTAGTACCTGTAATGTGGTCAGGTATTGGCATCATATTTTCTCCATGTCACCATTTCTCAGAAAGCCCTTTCTATCTTATAATATATATTTGCTCATGCAATCAATCAGTTCACAGGATTATTTGACCAATGCCGACTGATATTTGGTGCTTAAACTTCATTCCCTCTGATTTGATATCTGGCATTGTTCTAGCATTTACGCACTTTCTGTAGTTCTATCTTTTTGTGACAATAACTTCTCTAGGTTGACGTACTATTATGCTTGAATGCTTCAATGAGGGGAGATTTGTCATTGGTCATTCAAGCCTTGATTTTCTAAAGTTCGATTCCACGAAGATTATGGAGATCAGGATGGAGAAAGCTGGACTGATCAAGAAACGTTGACACTTCTTGAGGGCATTAAAATTTGCAATCAGAACTGGAATCAAGTTGCAGAGCATGTTGGTACTAAAATCAAAGCCCAGTGTGTTGCTCATTTTATCCGCCTTTCTACAGATGAGGCTTCATTGGATAATTTAGGAGTTCCATCTCTGTCCACGTCATCACTACTCAATGGAGATGAATGTGGAATATCACAATCTAAAACAAATGGAGAGTCTGCAGGTGTTACTTTAAACTTGTATCATTTTCCTTTTGAATTTAATTCGCTTGATTCTACTGCTGTTATCATTCAAATTCGTTCTGTTATATTGGAATACTGTTTTGCTCATAGCATTCTGTATTTTGTCGTTGTCTCTTACTAATACAGGATCCAGCCTTGCAATCCATGATTCTGAAACTAGGCTTCCATTTGCAAAATCTGGAAATCCTGTTATGTCCCAGGTTGGTGATCTTTCTTAACAATTTCTTTCAGAAGTTTATTATTCCATGCCGCATGACTACTAGCACTGATCTCTCATTTTGTCTGACAAAGTTCTTATTAAACCTTATTGCATGAAGCTCCCTGATTCTTTATTGACCAAAAAATAGCTAGTATCGTGAAGAGTTTTCTATGTGATGAGTAATTGCATTTTTGTTACTCTATCTGGATTGTGGAGTATAGCTTTTGAGCAATCATACATTTTAAAGTTGCAAAATTCAGGTCTTGCTTTAGAAGATTTACCCCCTCAACCCCACCCTCCTAAAAAAAAGTTTATGATAATAACAAAAGAGACTACCTCAAGGCTGGATATAGATTTGATTAATGGTGCTTAGCATTACAAATTATATTGGTTAATTCAAGTCAATTAGGCTCCTTTTATGTTCAGGAGAATGATTTCTTGAAACCAATTTCCGCGCTTTCCCTTGTTTGATCAAGAAAGAAAATGGAGTTCCTGAAAATTTCCCCTTTTCTCGATAAATGACTTTTGGAGTATATCTTGGTAAGTCATTACTGGGAGAACAGCCTCATATTTTTCGATGCTTGAACAGATCTATAAACTGGCTCCCTCCCTCCCCCTCTCTCTCTCCCCCACTCCCTCCCTCCCTCTTCTCTCTCCCCCCTCTCTCTCTCTCTCTCTCTCTCTCTCTCTTCTCATCCATATTCACTCCATTTTTCGGTCTAAGACTAAGGCCTGTTTCTCTCTCTATATAGCATCATTCCACAATTTGGAACAAATGAATGTGAAGATGCTTATTGGATTTAGGCTCGTTTCTTTTCCTTGCAACGTCTATTTACTTATTTTTTTGATATAATTTCAGTGATGCTACGATCACTGCATGCATCAACCGCAACTCACACCGAATTTGACATGGAGAGCCACAATAGCGACAAGCTCAAACCCAATGTTTTTGATGGATGACTATTCTTTCTGTGAAGCAACCATCGTCTAAGCTAAATCTTTTTGGGTTTCTTTCGCTCCCCATTAGTTTTGCGCCGTTTGAGTCGCTTGTCTTTACTTCGATTATTGCTCCACAAGCGAGCTTTCTTGGCCATTTGTTTGGAATCATCGTTGGATACTCTATTGCATGGGGTTTAATCCACGGCATGACCAATTATTGGGCTGCTACTATATGCTGGGATGTATTTTGCTTGTGTTTATCCTCAGTTTGAAGAGATCTGGTGCATTTGATTTCAACTTTCTTGAGATTGAACCTGTTACGGATCCTTCCTTGCCTTCTGTAAGATTTCTAGCTTCAGGGAATGGCAGAACGTTGCAGATGAGTACACTGCCAGATGCTGGTGCCGAACTTGTATAGCTCATGGTTAGAATTTTGTATTTGTAAAAGCTGCATTGTCTGACTGGGGGATCCTCCTCTGTTTACCATATGCATTTGCTTCCCAATCCAACTACCTTTGTACTTTCAACTTAAGATATACTATTGTTGGAATGTTATGCAGTCATATACGTTTGAGGTAAAAGCTCATTCTAGTGTTTTATTGCACGATTGTGGTAGAGAAGTAATTTTGTGATCTTTTAGATCCTTGGAATGTGCTTACTATGGACAGCAATTATTTTTTAATCCTTTTTACAAATGGTACTCTTGGATGATATTGAAGGAGAAGTCTCGTTGTAGTCTGTTTCTTCCCTTCTTTCAGGATATTAGCTTGCATATTGTAGTGGGTATATGGTATATTTCAATGGTTTTGCTTGGTACCTCAGTTTATTTTCAAGATGATTTATAGAAAGTATATTCTGCATACTTCTACAGGAATGAAGATGAAAGCACTGCAGATTGATTTTATTTATTTATTTATTTTGGTGGTGCAAGCTTATTGATGTTTATAGGCCTGGTTTGGATAGCCTGCCCTTGAAGCGTATTATGCCTTTGTGCGCTAAATTTTTTTATTAATAGGTAGGGACATTCTATTTTAATGCATTGACACTGCTGTGTACATGGTGTTATAGAACGGTGTCACACATGTCATGTTTGAAATTCTTCTAAATTGATAACTAGTGGCAAGAACACGAGAAAAGAATCAGTGCTCCTTCAGGTCATCGGACTTCATAAAACAGTTGAATTTGGCAACTTTTTCAAAAATTGAACCTTTAAGTTTCTAAATCTGGTGTCCACCTTGCTTTTAATTTCCAGTCCATTGATCCTATAAGAATAGTCTGACATGGAAAGTGGGAAAGCCATGTTTCACCGACTTGGGGCACTCATCAGAATATCAGAGAGTTAGTTGCTGGTGCAAGAAAGGGAGCCCTGTCATTAGACAGTTTGAGTTACCATGTTCACACTTCCTTTAATTAAAATTTCCATCATTTTGTCAAATGTATAAGATCTTGCCTTTTCGTTCATTTTACTTTCTTTCTTATTTGTCTTACCATTTTATGTTTCTTTCTATAATCTTCTTCTAACTTTTTTCAGGATCATTACAAAACTGTAAAAATCACAAACCACGAGTCCAAACATGACATAAGTTTGTTTTGGTTATGCATAATTTTCTTAGAATTAAGTTGGTCTAAATGTTATTAAAACATTATATTTTTTTAATACACTTAGAATATTTTTTTCATTGCATACAATGTTCATGTTTTGTATGATCAAGCGTTTTTAGTTGAACAGTATATACTTGTAGTAGCATTTCCATAAAGAATAGTGATAGGTCTAACTGTTCATCCTTGTTAGTAACACACTTGTGCTTAAAGTCCACTTCTGAAGGAGGCCTTTTTTTTTTTTTTTTTTTGTTGAATATATGAATATTTTGATTCTCTGAAAGGAGGATACAAATCTTCAGACATCATAATACATTGTGATCATTTTCTCTGGATGATTGATAGGTGAGTGTTGACTTTCTAATAAATTTGGTTTTATTTTGTTAAAAGTACAAGATTTCTGCGTAGTGCCCTCTTCTGTTTAACCTAGGTCGTATTGCAGCTGTTCCAATTCAAACTGAATTATGATTGCTTATCAGTTATCATTTCTTATAACTGAATTATGATTGCTTTCAGGTCCTGGAAAACTTTGACATTCCGACCCATGTTCGTATATGGAACTTAACATTGAGAATCTGCCGTAGAGTTGGTTTCACTGCTTCAGGGGTAATTTTTCTCTAATTTGACACACCTTGCTTAATCTTAGTGTGCCAGTGCATCCAGAGTTTGTAGTTTGACTGCCCTCACTGATGTATTGATTAAGTAGTCTGTATGTAGAGTTGCGTTAGGTTTCAATCTATAAGAAAATGAAGAAAATAAATTTACTACGATTTGATTGTATGAAGAATTGTTTAATTCCAAGTGGGTTTGCCTAGGTAGTACTTGTTTTATATGTTTATTTCATTAAATTGAGTGATTAGTATAATTTGTTTAACATTTTTGGCCATGAAGATTCTGTCAATTGCAGTGTTCATCTCTTTAATTACCCCATTAATAAATTCAAAGTATGTATCAGTAAATCTCATAGTCAAAATATATGACATGGTGGATGACCAAACCATTGATCCAATTGTGTCATGGAGCAGAGGAGGTCATAGTTTTGTTGTTTGGGATCCTCACGCCTTTTCCACTAATCTCCTTCCCAGATACTTCAAGCATGGCAACTTCTCTAGCTTTGTAAGGCAGCTTAATACTTAGTAAAGGCAGCTTAATACTTATGTAAGTGTTTGCCCTCTTTTTAATCATTTCTTTAATTTTTACTATTTACCCTCATTTTAGGCATAGCAACTTCTCTAATTTTGTCAAGCACCTACTTATAGAAAATTTTATCTCTATTGCTACCCTAGTGACTTTGAAACTTGTGAAATGGTGTTTATTGAGAAAACTTGCTATAAATAGGTTCTTAATGTATTACTGTCATCCTCTTTTGATATGCCACAAAATGCTTAGACTAGCTGTTGCTAGGTTGGTATGATTATATTTATTCATCAAAATATTTTTATTCTTTGAACATAACCCTCCAAGCTGTTCTTGCAGGTGTAAGGAAATTCCTTGTCTCATAATTCTATGTTCATATGAGCGTGGAGTGATAAAAAATTTGGAGACTGTACCCTTTTTCTTGAGGTGCTGTCACCAAGTTTAGGAGTTGATGATAGTTTCACAAATAAGATGTCAAAGGGGAAAAATTGGAACTGTGATTGGAATGTGACTTTTTGTGAAAATAGTTTCAAAAGTAGGATTATTGTCCAAGTAAAACTCAATATTACTTAATTGGTCATTTATGGAAAAATAACCTTATACATGGAATTTCCTTACTAATCTTGAGACCAAACTTGTTTATTTGTTCGCTTTAGAAGAATGTGCATGTTTGCATACTTGGTGAAATGGGTCTACAAATTGAGGAATCGTGACATTGTTATTCAATCCAAGAAAATCCCAAAGGATAAAATTCTATACCATTGCACTTGAACATATAGTAATTTTCTTACTATATGGCACCTGAGATGTTCAAATCCGGTCGCAAGTTTCTGTGGTATGAGTATGTTAGTTTCTGTGGTATGAGTATGTTTCTAACACTTGTATTAGATTTCAAAATTTGGTTTGTTTATGTTTCACGCCATTCCTCTCATTCAGCTCTTTGTTGATCCTCAGATTGGAAGCTTGTCTTCATCAGATGTAGATAAAGTCCTTGTTCTGATATACCTCAAGGTTACTATTGTGAATTTTCATATATACTCCAAACCCTTTGCTTGTCTGATCTTGTGATATTTCCTAGATATATTTGTAGTTGTCCTCATTCATTGACTGGTTTGGTTAGTGCATTTGGGATGCTTTGTACACTGATGTCACAGCTGAGGGAGTTGAAGAGGGCCTCAGAAGGTGAGTCAAACGAAGATTATGGTTTTTCCCCTGATCATATGAGACTGACTTGAGTTTGAGGTCTCTACTTTGTGTTTGTTATGCTGCTTATCAGAAGGAGGATCTCCTCCACAATTCCTAATCATAGATGATGGTTGGTAACAAATTGGGAGCCTTGAACAAGGACACTAATGCTGTTGTACAAGGAGCACAGTAAGACTCTTTTGTTCTCTTGATTGTATGTGTTTGTTATCTCTAAAGTTGAACTTATCATTGTATTCTTCGCAGGTTCTTGTCTTATATTGGTTGGGTGACAATTATAATGACGAAAAGCCTATCATCAAGGTTCGACTTCTTTCTATCTTCAGTTTTGTTGCGTTACTTGTTGGAAGCCTGATGTTTTAGGTGTAAGAAAGAATTACTAGTAGTTTTGTTCCAAGGGTGCATGGTGCACCAACTTTGTGAGATTCCTCACATGCTCAACACCTGATGAAGACACCCTCTTGATAAAATACCTTAGTAATCAACTAGAATCATAACATGACTATTATCCATGTATGTATGTTGAACCCACTGTAATATGTAGAAAGCTACTTCATTAAAAACATATAGTTAATAGTAATACTTAAATATCACAATATACCCGTTCTTGAAATCTGATATAGATGTGTCGAGTGCTATGTGAGTTGATTAAAAATTCCTTGTTCTTTCTAGAAGTTGGTGTATGTGGTGCGATATTGGTGAAATTTTGATTTGCGGTTGTTCAAGATCGATTGAAGAGTTTGTGGTGGATGCCACGATAAAGAAACATGTCACGGCTAATCAACCATTCGGTTTCTTGCACTTGATGATATTGGATAGGCTTCTATGCTCTTGTATAAACTTTTTGCGTGATTCACGGTAATCATATGATTTATATTGTACTTATAAAAAATCATATGATTTATATTGTAAGCTTGGATCAACTCTCAATGGGCGATTTGAGCTATACATTGGACATTTTAGAGACCAATCATTTTGAAGGGGTTCTTGATACAAATTTTTAGTGTATTTTATTGAATCATTTTGATATTGAATGATTTCTTAAAATTAAATACAATGGTTTGGTGTTAGTTGATGACTTTAAAATTTTATGGATATGTAAAATAATATATATTCATATCTATGTAATGCAATTGTTTTTATGTGATAATGGTTTAGTATATATTCATATCTATGTAGTGGGATATATAGTGATTATTCTCTATGAGTAATATTCAGTAGTGAAATAGCAAAACATTTGCGACAAAATTAGTAGCAAAAGAATAGGGCAAGCTATGACGAAATATTTTGTAGCAAAAGAAGAGGCAATTATGACAAAATATTTTGTAGTAGAAGAAGTAGCAATTCGCGGAATATTTTGTAGCTAAAGAGAACAAGCTATTGAAATATTTTGTAGCAAAAGAAGAATCAACCGCGAAATATTTTGTAGCGAAAGAGGAGGCATCGGCCGAAATATTTTGTAGCAAAAGAGGCATTGGCGGCAATTTTTAAAGTAACTAATCATAGTCTTTTGTGACATTTTGCATTTGCTACTTAAATAATTCGTAAATTTGTTAACATTTGGCTTGAAATGGATTTTTGTAGCTAATCATAGTGTTTTCTCTGACGTTTTTAATTTGCTACGAAAAATTTGTAGCCGATGCTTAACATTTAGCGGCGAAAATAGGGTATTTCGCGGCAATTTTAGCATTGATTTAGCGGCATTTATTTCGTAGCAAAAGGACTCATTCATGACGAAAATGAGTTTAGTATGAAGACCTTTAGCGGCGTCGCGCAGGCGCGCTGAAAATGCTTTCGAAGGTCTTTAGCGACGAAAATTTGACCTTTGCTACGAAAATTTTCGTAGCTAAATCTAAAATTCTTGTCGCTAAAGACAACTAGCTATCACCAAGCGAGGGAGAGAAAGGGGAAGAATACGGGAAGAGACGATGGGAAGGAGTCACGGAAGGAACATGTATGAGAGAAAGAAGGAGAACTTCAACATAAGCGCCGAGTTTGGGGACGGGAAACCAAAAAGTGAACAGAGGAAAAATAATTGAAAAGGAATAAAGGTGGGGAAAAATATAAATAATATTTTTGAGTTCAAGTATAAATAATATTATTGAGTTCACAGGTATGGTTTGAATTTTACCAACATTTAAAAAAGTTGATATTTTTGACATTAGGTATTTTCAAGAAAAATAAGACTCAATATTAAAACTCATTATATATATATATATATATATATATATATATATCCACCCTCCGATAATTATTGCATTTTGAGGCAGTGCAGTAACCTTTAATATATATAGTAAAACTTACTAGCTAGTGATCATTTGTCAAAAAATAAGTATTTACTTTTTAGCATTCAAAAATTTACTGAATATGAATTTTAAGCACTTCTAATAGAACATAAATATAAATACACTTACTTAGTACTCTCATATATTTTTGCAAATGCATGTACATTAAGATATGACAAGTGAGAGATAAATTTGGTCGTGATTACGCTAAAAGCGGTGATCGTGTTACTACATATGGGTAGACTTAAATGTATGAATGTAGGATTTCTAGCTTGGTGGGTCTTTGCCTACCGGTCCATAGGAAGTTTTGTAATGCGTAAATTTCGGTCTGTTGGGTAGCTATATTAGCATATGGACAATTATGAAATACATATATTTGGAAATAATGACTTAGTTTTGGATTGAATGAGTAATTAATAATTTTAAGAAATTATACTTAATATGTTCTAAGTGGATACGTTCACTTTTACCTGATAAAAGGACTTGAAGGGTTATGTGTCTTATTTACCCTATTATGTGATGACTACTTAAAAGGCATCATATTAGCCCTTACTGATAATAGGGCCCTAAGGGTTAGGTGTCCTATTAGGGATTATGGTAATAGAACCCTTATCGAATGATATCATATTAATAACATCCCTAATAGGTCCCAATGTGTTATCCATCCTTTTGGGTTTTATGGGATGACATTTAAAGGGTGTCCTATAGCTAGTAGCCTTTATGATAATAGGGCTTCAAGAGCCGTATTCTTTCAAATATGATGGCGGTAATAAGACCCTTGTAGAAGAGCATTCTAATAATCACACCCCTAATAGATTCCAATCGGTTAGCGTCCTTTTAGGCATTTTTATGGGATGTCAATGAAAGGGCGTCCTAGTAGTCCTTATAATAATAATTAAGATTCAGGCGTCCCGCTAGTTTGTACCATAATAGGACTCAACATTTAATGAGTTTGGCTCTATTGGGGCTTTTATATATATCGACTATTATTTAAAGGCGACCTATATATGTTGGGGGTCCTAAAATATCATTTTTGTTGTAGTGAGATTTGTTTTACAATACACAATCAAGAGTAATTGTACCTAGTTTGAAATAGACAATTTCCAACTTTTAATTTTAAAAGCGTCGTTAAATTTTCCAACACAAATTTTTAAAATGTGGTAAATTTTACGACACAAATTCAAAATGTGGTAAATTTTACGACACTTCATTATGTGTCGTGAACTTTCAAACGATTAGTTGAATTTGTCATTATATTTACCAAGCATACAATATTAGTTGTATAATTACCGACTATAAGGCAAAGCGTCAATTTACTTTCCAACACTTCAATAAAGTGTAAGTAAAACTCGACATTTATAAAAAGCGTCGTCAAATTACCGGCGCTTACTTTACTTATCATTTATTGTCGACAAATATCTTGAAGTGTGGAAATTTCGACATTTATATCAAATGTCAAAAAAAATGTGTCGGTGAAAGTGGGTTTTCTTGTAGTGCATGGTAAGCTATATCCGTGGTTGATTCTTGGGTTGTAGGGACCGAGATCGCGTCGGCGTGAATCTGAGAAGATGGTTCACAATGTGTTTTGTTATCGGTTTTCTTGTTAGGCACGTCAACAGCGGCTCTACATTTGGTATATTATTGGTTGGTTGGTTGGAAGTATTGGTTTGGTGGGGTGTACCTCGACACATATCCCACAATGTGTTTACTTATAGCTCTTATGTGCTTCCTATATGAGCGAATGTTGGTCATGGTTTCCAACGGTATGGGGCGGTTGGCGATCATCGAGCCTCTGGTGTAGTATGGGGTTGTTTGGCAATGTGCAATACTTGTTACTTTAGTTTGGTATTGAAATGATATATTGATGACATGAATACTTGTTATATTTATTGTCTTGCATCTAGCATGCCATATTGTTGCATTAGTAGCTTATTGAGTTTGACTCACCCGTTTAGTGTTTATTTGTTTTCCTTAGATCAAGCGGCTGAGAGAATCCCTAGTGTTGAGTTGATTCGTTGGGATGACATCTTTTGGTAGTGCACCTTGTGCCTAAGTATTTTCTTTTGGTAAGAGGGGTGTACTTGTTATTTAAACAATGTATTTGTTGGGTAGTTGTCTCATTTGTTATTTGATATATTCTTTTGTTGTGCTTGGCATGGTTGCCGTCTTTGTTATATATATCTCTTAATTTTATTTCAGCGTACTCATATATGGTTTATATATGTACAGAGCATGTTAGCTCGAGTTTGTTGTTGCTAGCTAACATGTTGTTTCTCAAACTTTGTTTAGTTGAGGTTTAGTATTGTTTTAAAAGATTTTTGTGGTTTTAAAAGACTTGCGCGTGCATTCTGAGGGTTTTCTCATGACTTTGCATTCTTTTAAATGGAATTTTGAGATCTACTTTTCGTGTTTCCACATTGTCTACGCGGACGAGCGGGATTCACATGGATCTCGGGTGAATTAGCGGTTGGTATCGAGCATAAGTTAGCTAGCCGGGAGAGAATCTTTGGCTTAGGAGGGTTGGTTGTGTGTTTAAGTCGTTAATGTCGAG
>JACONP010000196.1:0-31584 GCA_016624345.1 Platycodon grandiflorus
AAATGATTCCATGCAGAAATATTAGTCAAAATTACTTGTGCGTAAATGTAGCAAGAGAAGCATCATTTCTTGAACAATGCAAGAAGCATTATTTACAAGTGAAATCAAGCATTATATGGAGTGTTTTAATAAAAAGTAGAGTGAGAATAACATTTCCATAATTAAAGTATCATTTGCAATTGTATTTGTGTGTTTAAACTTTAGAATATTTGACATTTTTATATTAAAAGTATTTCATATTTAAAGTTGACTTTAAAAATAAAAAGTGAACTCTTTGGTTGATAATAATTATTATATGATGTAATTAAGACTAATAGTTTTATACTATCTTTTTATTATTAACAAATTAATTGGCCCTCACAAGAACTCATGGGTCCGGCACTGTTTAAAAGGAAATTTGAGAATGATACTAACATTGGGCTAGAATGAAGTCATCAATAGAAAGAGGTAACAGTTATGATTGTCATTGAACACTAGGGGTCCTTTGGTAGATGGATAAATAAGGGATAATACTAAATTATCCATATTGTTTGTTTGGTAACTTTTTTTATCAAGGATAAAAATATCCGAATTATCCAGATAACCTCTTATCACCCCGATTAAATAATACCTCCCTCCCGTTATAATTTAATCTCGATAAATAAAAACTAAGACTATTATTTATTTCTAAATTACCCTCACGCCTCCCTCCTCCCTCCCAACCTTCCCCCTTCCTCCTCCCTCTTCCCCGCCACCCCCCTCCCCTCCTCAACCCACCCTTTTTTAGTACCGTCCTCCCTCTCTCACTCACCCTCCCTCCTCCACACTCCTCCCACCCAACCAACCAACATTTTTTTCTTTTTCATTTCTTAATTTTAATATTACTATATTATGTATAAATTTATTTATACGTACAATACATATACATATTCATTTTTTAAAATAAACTAAATATATTAATATCTTTTTCTAGGTTGAGATTAAAAAGAACTTTAAAATTTATAAATTTGCAATTTTATTATCCTTATATACTTTATAATGATTATAAATAGCTAGGTTTATCTAATTTATAAAAATATTGATGTTGCATTAAACAATAGAATTAACTATATTATACATAAAAATGCGACAATAGTAGTTCGGAGAAAAAAATCCGTGAGATAAGTTGAGTAATGGTGTAGTTTGAAATCATTTAAAACGCAATTCTAAACGCATTATTTAAAACAGCTTTTCTTTATAAATGCGTTTGGGATATTATGTCAAAATTTTTATTATAGCTTTTAAAATCACTAAAAGCTAGAATTTTTTTAAACGCAACGCTTTGAAAAACGCTTTACCGCATTGAAACGCTAAGTTAAGGAATAACATTTTAAAAGCGCCAAAAGCGAACAAACAAAGCTCTTAATCAATCTAATTTATAAGGGTGTTTTTAAAAATAGCGTAATACTAAAATTAATTTGGGCTACCAAACTTCAAATTAGATAACTAGAGAATAAATTAATCTTATCCGTAATCTACCAAACATAAGATAATCTATAACCGAGATAAAATAATCTTTAAAATAATATATGTTATAATATTAATTAATGTGATCCCGACTTTTTACCAAACCCCCTTAGCACTTAGAAATGACAAAAGAGCAACAAACATACATTCCTGTTGACTAGTAGTTGCTCGCTCGTATCAAAACCTCCTATATAAATTCACAAGTTTAACATTGATGTTTTTCCATATCTGAATTCAAACTCTACACACAAAATAAGTGCTATTACACTACCCATATTTTGGTTTTTATTCAATATACAAATCAACTAAAAACAAAAATCCAATACCACCATCAGAGGCATACCCTTAATTTGTTAATAGGAAGCCATGAGAAATAAAAAGCAATTTTAGTGTTAGCATTAAAACTTAAGGAGTGGTACACATGCTGAATGCTGTTAGTGTTAGCATTATAATATTTGCAGAGATAATTGCAAAATAAACTTTGTACTAATTTTGAGATTTCAATTTAAATCATGTGTATTTTTACAAATTGAACCTTCACCTAATTTTTTAATCAAAACATTCATCAATTAAGTTGTTAAATCAACTAACGGAATGATGACTTGCATCCACGTGGCTCTTACGTGGAAATGACGAGAAATTATTCGAAAACCTGTACTATTTTATGATTTCAAAAACCTTGGTTGTTAATGATTTTTAAAAATATTTTAAAAGAACCTTGTACAATTTATATATTTTCAAAATAAACCCTGACAATTTCTTTAATATTTTTTCATAATAAGTCATGATCTTTGATTATTGAAATAAAAAGTTAATATTGAGTTTATTGAAACCAGTTGTAATCAATTCACTGCCAACCACATTGCTATATATTATTGAATTGATATTTTAAAATATTATTATTTAAATTAATTTAATTTTTTTATTTTTTAATTAAATATCTAATATTTTCTAAAATTTTAGTAGAGAAATGCCTTAATAATATTATTTTCTTATAATGGAACACGAGATGCGAGTTATGAGCATGATTGACTAAATATATTTATTCTGAAAAAAAAATAATAATAAGTAAAAAATAATCACTTTCTAAAAGAAAACACGTAACAAACTGCTACCTCTGTCCCAAAATAATAATCGTTTTAGAAACAAGATAATTATTTTGGAACAGACAAAAAATGAAAGGAAGACAATTATTTATGAACGAAAGTAGTATAAATATTTATAATAAAAATATTTTATTTTAATTTATGTGTCCAATCAAACATAACAACTACCCCGTAATATTTAGGAAATGAAGAAGTACTTTAATGCATTGCTGTTATACACACACACAAACTTTTTAATACGTAAAACAGAATAATACTTAAAAAAAAAATAGCTCACAGTAATGGAGGTAGTAGTTTGTTACGTGTGCAAATTACTTTTTAACACTGAGCATGATTGATTAAAGCTTACATTTAAAAAGTAATTTGCACACATAACAAACTACCACCTCCATAACTGTGGGCTATTTTTTTTAAAAGTATTTTTTTGTTTTACGTATTAAAAAGTTTGTGTGTGTGTGTGTGTGACAGCAATGCATTAAAGTACTTCTTCATTTCCTAAATATTACGGAGTAATTGTTATGTTTGATTGGACACACAAATTAATATAAACTAATTTTATTATGAATATTAATACTCCTTTAGTTCATAAATAATTGTCTTCCTTTCATTTTTTATCCGTTCTAAAATAATTATCTTGTTTCTAAAATGACAAATATTTTGGGACGGAGGTAGTAGTTTGTTACGTGTTTCCTTTTAGAGAGTGATTAATTTTTACTTATTAATTTTTATTTTATTTTTTTCAGAATAAATATATTTAGTCAATCATGCTCATAACTCGCATCTCGTGTTCCATTATAAGAAAATAATATTATTAAGGCATTTGTCTACTAAAATTTTAGAAAATATTAGATATTTTATTAAAAATAAAAATTAAATTAATTTACATAATAATATTTTAAAATATCAATTCAATAATATATAGCAATGTGGTTGGTATTGAATTGATTATAACTGGTTTTAATAAACTCAATATTAACTTTTTATTTCAATAATCAAAGATAATGTTTTATTATGAAAAGATATTAAAGAAAGCGTCGGTTTATTTTGAAAATATATTAATTATACAACGTTCTTTTAAAATATTTTTGAAAATTGTTAATAACCAAGGTTTTTTGAAATCATAAAATAGTACAAGGTTTTTTTTGGAATAATTTCCCCGCCATTTCCACGTAAGAGCCACATGGATGCCAAGTCATCCTTCCGTCAATTGATCTAACAACAACTTGACGGAAGGTTTTGATTAAAAAAAATAGGTGAATGTTCAATTTGCAAAAAATAAAAACACATGTTTTAAATTGAAATCTCGAAACTAGTACAAGGTTTATTTTACAATTATCTTAATATTTGCACTTAGTGCAAAGATGAACTTAGTAATTTCACAAAAAAATAACATCATTTGGAATATATTTTTTTATGGACACTCAATTTAGGACAAGGGAATATAATTTTTAAATTTAAAATTATGAAAAAGAAAATTTCGGTGCTAAACAGAAACATTTAAGCACGTGATAGAGGGATAATTATAACGTAATATGAAGTAATTATGTATGAAATGGATGACAGATGGAAGTAAGTACGGCGGAAGCCGCCGTATCTATGAGAGCTGCGGATCCCATCTATATAACAATAGTGCTCGGTTTATACGCTTACAATTGACCGAGGCTAACTAGTGGCTCGGATTGAGTTACTAAAATCTGCTAATTTAATCAATTTTTCACACGTACCGGTTTCCACCATTTGACCCTCTCTCCCCAACTTCCCACTCGTCTCTCCCAAGTCCTCTCTCTCCACCATCTCTCTCTCCTCTCCAAGTCTCTCTCTCAATAGCGCCCTAAGAAGCTGCTACAAAGGTCGATCCCGGCACGCTTCAATTTGATTTTGAAATAGCACCTGATCTCCCCCTTTCATCTCGGTCCCTTTCATCGCGATTTAATTCATCTCTGTTTTAAATTTTGAGTAATATTGAGTATGTCATGTTTGTGGATGGTGGTTGTGATTTGAGATATCGATATATCGATATTTTTTGTGAATTAAATTATTTTCATTAAGAATTGCGAGATTTGGGTATTCTCCCTCCCTCCCTCCCTCCCTTTATCGCCTGTACACATACCCACACACACACTATTCTTTAAATTTTCAAATTGGTTTGTGTGAATTTTCAATTGGAATGTTGGGCATCAATTTACATTCTTACGAACTTGGTATGAACTTGGTATGAATTGGGCATCAATTTTGTCTGCTTTTTTCTCTCAAATTTTTTGCAAATTTGTGTTGTGCTTGGTATGAATTTGTCTTCTACTCCGTATGTTCGAATTTCACTCGAATTTTGGTTCGTTTCGTTCATTTCTGTTCATATTGCATTGTAGTTGGTCTATCGGTTTGCAACCTCGCCCGGAATGCATCTAATAGTGTGCTTTGAAGAGTTGTTGCAAGTTGTTTTTGTTGTTGGGTGCTTCAGTTTTTGAGGTGGATGAATTGATATTTTTAGAACTTGTAGTTGTCTTCTACTATGTGTGTCTTATCTTCATAAAAAAATTCCATTAATTTGCAGAATCATAATCGGGCCAATGTTTGATATTGCACCCCTAAGTAAGAGTTCTGAATTTTTCTAATCGATTATATTTATTCGTTCAATTTTTTCTAAAATTTGATTTGACAGTTCAATTATTTGTTTGTTCGATGTATAATCTTCTATTGGAAGGAGTATTTTGTATTGGCGATGCGAGAAAAATGTCTAGGTTTTCATTCTTGCAAGAACGAGTTTGTAAATCGCAGCCCTTTTTAATGGAACAGATCGATTTTAGGGATGTAGCCCTGGAATTATTCTTTCATATTTCTTAAAATTATATCCATCGACTTTTAGGTTCGCAAAATTTTATTCATGTGTTTTTCTTTAATAAACTCAAAACAGTAATTGGATGTTTTGTCATATGGAAAAAGGTTAATATGGTCGGGTTTCAAATAAGTTCGATCCGTTGAAAGTTTCTAATAAGTTCGATCTAATTTTATGGTGGTGGATGTTTTTAATTGTTCTTGTGTGTTGATATATCTGTTGTTGCAATTTGACCTTAACTCACGATTTATTTTCTTTCTATTCATGGTTATTTATCCTCACCTTGATAACTCGCCAAGTTTGTGCCACGGTTATTAGGTGTCGAAATGGTAAGAAAAATTAATCATGTATATTGAGTGGAACATGAATGGATGCCGAGTGTAGGCTCGGCTATGATTGTATTGTGGAGTTTCACCATTGCTTATGAACTATGGTGATTTTCCCGTGTCGTTTTAAGTAGGTTTCATTGTGATTTAAAGAAGATAATAAAACAAATGGCGGCATTGGTAGTCAATTGCATCTCAAGCATCCGGATTTCACATTGAGACGATCATTTGGGTTGTAATTACTTGTGTTTTAGGAATCACCAAATCCACTGCCGCTAAAGCGACTGCACTATTGCCGTCGACCAAAATTCGGCTTGACCCAAAACGCCACCAAAAATCACGTGTGAAAAACGATACTACATGGCCTACATGATAGTATCAAGTCATTGCACAATCACATGGTAGTTAACCAGCTAGCTAGAGACAAGTACGTACATCTGTGACCCATAAGTAACACAACATAAAACATACGTGTACTTAGATCACCAAAACCATCAACAACAACACACGAATTCAAAGAAAATAAAACAAAAGACAAATTAATTCTCGTATTTTCATCATCTAGAATCATGAAGTATCACTAAAGTAGTAAAACAAAATCCGAAGGGTCCCAAACGAAAAGAGAGTAGAACGTTTCCTCAAGAAAGATACCAAAAATTTCACGCGAGAAAAAGGTTGATAGAAAAGAGAACATTAACAATATATATTCGACCTTCCTTAAACTCAAAAGTTTACAATGAAGCACTGTGTTCCTCCTCATCACGGAAAAGTTCTAGCTCTCTATAGCCTCTTCCAACCATCGCCAAAGAGTTGTCTACTTTTCTTTACCTAAACCCCTTTGGCAGGTATACATCTTTTTGGTAACAGTCATTTTTTTTCTTTGCATATTGCATTTGCCCATGAACTTTATTTTGAGAAGTACATCATTCTAACTCCTCTTGGCCTTCTGAAGGACATTGAATCAATTCCAATATCTTGATCACCTCTTTCATGTCTTTCATGGAGATGTTTATACAAGCTCCCACTTGGAGATGTATTCGAATTAGGAGTCGTAGGGATGGAGTCCAAGAATACCCCTCGAGTGCCACAAGATTATGGTGTCTGATTTTTCCCAATTTCTTAACTTCCCTTTCGAAATCTTCTTGGGACTTCATCAAACTTGACACATGCAGCTTCTTGATGGTTTATACCTGCTCCCAATCTCAACTACAATTTTGAAGGATACCTCAGGAGGAAAGACGTTGCAGAGGCAGCTAGGGACAATGAATGTAATTTTATTTTTGGAGAACTCCAGCAGTTTTGGTAAAGTTTAATCACTAATATGATGGCTTGATTTTCAAGAATATGCACCTCTGGGCGAAAAGTAAAATTCTCATGATTGGATTACGATATTTAATGAAACTATAAAATATCTTCATAGGAAAAGCCTTCACTTTGAGTTTGATGCACTAAGTTGATATTCCATACCTCAAGTAACAGGCGAGCACTATGTAACAATTTCAAGTTCGTAAGAACTGTAAGAACATTAATTAATGCGAGGACTTTTAAAGAATTTGCAATGAGATACGATGAGACATTTGGTTTGAATAGTTTGAATCATACATCTTAGCACTTGAAAAAGTGTACATAAAAGAGAGGGTGACGTTGGATTCCCTATTGCTACTCTTTTTGCAATATCATACACTGGAGGTTAAGATTTTACGTCAAGGAGCAAGCGGCTCCCTAGCTAATCACAACCATGTTGCGTGGTAAATGCAAGAATGGCCTTTGAAGAAATTGTTCATATGTTCAAATTTATTAGTGTTTAACAATAGAATACAAATTCGGTGGTGAACTGGTTTAGTCTGTATCACAATTTTCCTAATTAATCATATATTCTTTTTGTTGGAACTTACATGGTGTGATTGTGTTTTGTGCAAGCCTTAGGTGTTGCAACCATTCCGAAGATCTTCACCCGATTTTAAATCGAGGTAAGCAAATATTAGGAAATTCATAAGTCGGTGTGTTTTTGTAAAAATATCTTTAATAATGTGAGATAATGGTTATGGGGATGAATATTTTATATGAATTTATTTGCATTTTCTAAGCAATTAATGACGCCCAACGGATTCCAATACGAAATCCCGAGGTCGACGCGCCAAAACAACAAGCAATTAACGATAACAAATAATAAAAGCACGTGGCGCAACAATCCGTGCACACCACAAAACCATAATAACAAAAACTTTGATAAAATAAAATCAATCATCGGCGACGTTACAGCCGGAACCCAACTAATAAAACACAAGTATAAGTTTGAAGAAACATCTTTAATAACATTAACTACCTCGGCCACAACATGCCGGAACAAACTGTACATAAACCACAAGCTACGACATGCTTGGAAAAATAACTAAGTTCAAACGAAACAGAAATATACGAGCTCGACATACACGTGTTGGCTACCCAAAAGAATAGTAATTACAATCAGAGTATCAACACTACCCAAGTAAAGTCTACATGACTTTACTTAACCAATCGTCCTCACCAAAAGAATTATCTAACACTATTGACCAAAGAGCTCCAAGGCTACAAAAACAAAAGACCACCTGCGAGCTAAGCGATAGTACTACTCGGCCTCACCGCGAGCTTCCTGCCTGGCTCGGATCTAAGGAAAACAATTAAACAACAAACGGGGTGAGTTGAAACTCAATAAGTTACTAAATGCAACTATATGTCATGGCATAATGCTCAACGATAACTTTAACATTGCAATACATTTATATATCACACCAACATGTAACATCATCTTGATATACACACATAACACATCTCAATGAGCACCTTGATGTTCACATAAGTACTCGTAATAAACCACATTATAAGGATATGATATCTCTTTGTCCATTCTTTGCGTTGCTCCTGCAATACACAAAATAACCAAATGTGCCTCGATACTCGTGTGTGTAGTATCGACTTCCCCGATTAATACCATCGAGTTCAATCTAACAAACCAAAGCCATGCGTATTGCTACAACAGTGGGGCTACTTCTCAACTGTGGCTAACAGAAGAGGGGTGTGTGAAACTCCGGTACGGCGACTTATGGCGATCACAAACGTTAATTTGTGAAGACCATAGGTCGTCCTACCTTACTCAACCAACGACGCCAGCTGGACTTACACAATGCACAAATAGATGTTCTTATTCATCTAATGCAAATAACCATCAAGTTCAAAAGTAGTGAACTTGACAAATGACAAGTAGATTATTCTATTCTACCACACATCATCATTTAACGAATATGTGAGCATTCGATTCAACACATTAGAGCTATTCACAAGTCTCTATTTTAATAGTATCAAAAACACGGAGGACTGGAATCTCGATCAATTGAACTCCAAACGTCGTAGTAACCTAATGTGTTGTCCGGGGAGTCATAATCTTCCCTAAAGTCGACTTCTCGGAGTCATTACTAAAGTTCACCAAATTAGGGTTTCAATGCTAAATGCAAGACCACCCATTTTCAAGTCTCAAGTTCTCTATTTGTTCAAATCCTAAGGTTTATGTTCCAACCCTAGCTCATAAACATCATTCAACAAATACTCATAACACAAGTACAATGTATTCATCTCAACCTAGAGATTTATACATGAAAATAACATATAAGGCAAGTCATACAATAATGTTGATGATCTTACACACATTGAAGCTTAAAGTATACAAATGGGGGTTTAGTAACTTACCTAGAATCGATTATCAAGACAATGGAAGGGAAATCAAAGCCACCCAAGTTGCTCCCTAGCTCAACACCAACACAATGACGGTCTCGGATCGTCGATCGGATGGTTGGATCTCCGGGAACCCAAACACACACAATATCTAATCTTCAACTAAAAAGAGAAGGGAGGCTTCTGCCTATAGATTTCCTGCATTTGTTTTTGCATTTACTAAGCTTTATTGAAGCGCAATATCTAATCTTCTGTTTTCTTAACTTTTTGATTTTGATTTTGTGTGTGTTTTGTGTGAATTTGTCGGGGGTCAATGTATTGGATTTTTGAATCTAACATGCTCCATGATTTTAAAAAATATGTTATCTATGTAGTATTAGTTTTTTCCATTCGAAAATTGGATTTTTTTTTTTTTGATTTTGTGTGTGTTTTGTGTTAGTTTGTCGTGGGGTGTGGTGGGGTGGGGTGGGGTGGGGGTTCTCCATGATTTTAGAAAGTATGTTCTCTATGTAGTATTAGTACTAATTTGTTTTTACCATTCGAAAATTGTTTTTGAATTTGTGTTTTTCAATGTATTGGATTTTTGAATCTAACATGCTCCAAGATTTTAAAAAGTATGTTCTCTATGTAGTATTAGTACCAATCTTTTTTTCATTCAAAATTGGATCCCGTACTATCACCCCTGTAAGTCCTCCCAAATTGTTGATTTTTTTTTTTATTTTGTGTGTGTTTTGTGTTAATTTGTCGTGGGGTGGGGTGGGGAGGGGGTTCAATGTATTGAATTTTTAATCTAACATGCTCCATAGTTTTAAAAAGTATGTTCTCTATGTAGTATTAGTAGTAATTTGTTTTTACCATTATGAAAATTGGATTTTTTTTGAAGTTTAGAAGGCCTTAAAAATCACGAAATTTTTTTTTTGGGGGGTAAAATGTTGCTACATTTCATATTTCTTATTTAGAAAATTACATTTGACTCCCTAATATTACATTCTTCATAGTAAATTATTATTATTATTTGGGGTGGTTAGGAGTGTAAGGGGTTGGGGTGTGTTAATGAAAATAAAAATTAAAAATTGGATTTTTTTAAGTCGTTAGAAGGCCTTAAAAATCACAGGATTTTTTTTTGAGGGGGAGATGGCTCTAATCATCACACATATATCTTTTACCCTCTCACTAATAAAATTTTTTTTTTGGTGGGTGCCTACAATTTTTATAAATCTCTCAACTTTACCATTCACTTAATTTGGGTTGTGTTTTTTTGTTTGATTTTTATGCCTTATCTTCCTTTAAAAGCCCATGGACCAACCTTCAAAAGTCTTCTACTTCTTTTTTTTTTTATTCTTCTTCTTCATTATCTATGCAGCAATAAGTTGCCCCAAATGGACCAACCTTCACGTTCAAACCGTGGAAAAGAGCCAGCACCACCATCTATACAAGAGGTATGATTATTTACAACAAGATGTATTATTTACAACAAGATGTTCCCATTTATAAATTTATAGAAAAATATGTATGCATAATTTGGAATGGAAGATGTTATTTTGGTCGGTTGCATGTTTTTTCATGATTTTATGTTCTTATTAGTTTTGGTTATAATCTCTTTGGTGTCACAAAAATTACCAAACCATATAGACATATGTTCAGAATATTAGAATGCCAATATTTATATTTTCCCACAGTTATATGATACATACATATGTTAATCTATATATATTATACAAGTTATTTAATTAACTTAACTGATCTAGGACGATGATTATGAATTGGTCCGGCAATTGAGTCAACAGACAGCGCAACGAATATTCCTACCTTCTTTTAATATGGAGTTAGGAGAAAGCTCATCTTCTAGGATTCAAGAGAGGACGTCTATCGTGCCAATACGTCCGTCACCCCGTGGATTTTCCTAGAACCCCCCCACGCCTTTTTAGTTTGTTAGTTTATGGAGTTACGCTTTTTGGTTTCGGATTTTCTAATAGTCTTGCATATTTTCCTAAGTTTAGGAGTTATGAAAGTTCCGAGTTCTGATGTCCCCTCACCCCGAAATCCACCTCCCCTTTCTGATTTGAATTTGAATTTTTGCATTTATTATGAAATCGATTCTTGCATCGGGGGTTTTAGGTTAGTTATTTAATTTTTTTTCCGTAATTTCTTTGTTTTTATTACCATGTATTTGTAGTGTAGAATTAGATAGATATATGCAGAATTTTAGTCCATATTCACGCAAGTATTAGACCTCAATGTCACTCATGTACTCTAACCTTTGGCATAAAATTTTTATAAAATTGAATTTCGATTTTCACATACGCATGCCTATGGTTGTTCATGTCATCTCATTTTCACATATGCCCTGCTTAAAGTACATCTTTGACATTATTGGTAACAAGTTAGTTAGTTCTATATGAAAGCGTATTTTGCCTTTTCGTTTTCATTTTCAATTTGATCTACTCGTTAAGGCAACGTAACCCATTATCACAATGGAAACGGGTGAATGTTAGATGGTGATAAGGTTGGGAGAAGCAATAGTTGTGTCGAAACCATCAGAATGCAGACAATCACATGTTGTGATTGTTGATTTTAGGGACAAGTTAAATCTTGCCTGCGATGTACCAAATTAGTTGGATGGATATGAGAGTCAGAGATCGCGGAGACGTAGGTCTTTGTAATTTTAGCATAGCTGTATGTGTGACGTATGTATATATTTATACATATTCCTATGTAATATATAATGCAATGGATAACAAATTATGCCTTAAAAAGATTGTATTGGTAATGTAAACTCTCTTCTTCTTGTACTGAGTGCATTATGATTTGGTATGGATAGCTGCCAGTTAACTGTTAGAACCATTCTCAATTATCAAATACAACTCCCTCAAAAATACAACTTCTTTCACATTGTATGTCTTTCAACATTTCTATGATCTGCCCCTTTGTATGTCTTTCAATATTTTCTCCATTAGTGGACAACTCAAGGATTGAAAATCGATATTTCTTTGCAATCATAGTTATTGGTATAGGTTCGAATCAATGCATGGTTGAGATTTTTAGGGGTGACTACTCGTAATATTAATTGAATTCGACCCCTACAAAACTCGAGCATGCATTGATCGATCCCATACACACCGTGCCATAGGCACGGTACAAAACCTAGTCTATATTACAATACACATCGGTTCCCACGTATACAATTGACAAAAATAACTACTTGCCGGATTTTCCCATCAACTAAATTTCTACAATTAGATCTAATCTCACCTTCACATGTGTGAAGGTGGTTATTCATTATATCGATCATACAACGACCTTAGGTCTTCCAATTCAAATTTGAATTGTGTCTATTTTGCATAATCTGGCTCTCTAATCCTTGGAGTCTCAACAACAACACTAAAACCCTTATTAGCTAACGAAACCCCGATAATTATTTTTAATTCACATTTTTATTATTAATTTAATAAAATAAAAATACTCATTTTTATTAAATTACTTGATTTTCAATAACTACGTTTATTGTACATTTATCGTTTAATAATTCTTAAGAAGCTAAGTTCATTATGATACCATTTTCGCTAAGTATCGCCACGATAATTTGTTATCACCGGAGTTATCGTATTATCTATTATGGTTGTCAAAACTCATTTTCTTGATACTAATTTTGTGAGGTCGAATTTAATTAATATTCGAGCCACCCCTACAAAATCTCAAGTATACATTGATCCGGTCTCATACGACATCGTGCTATAGGAATAGACCTAAATCACTAGTTGAAGTACACCGATGAAATTGATCAAAAAATATAGTAGTGTGACGTTAATGAATAAAGGTTTAAAGTAAGGTAACCAATTTACTATTTAAGCCTGAAAAATAAATTAAAGTCATATCCAAGGATGGAAATGAGGTGAGCCTGACATGATTTAGGCTTTGATAAATTAAGAGCTTAATTAGGAAAATTTTAAGTGATATTAAAATAAGATTGTTTGATAATGCAATATTATATCACTTAATAAATTAAGTATCTCTTAAAAATAGCCAAAATTTTAAGTCAAAGATGATGTCTTAATGTTTTAAGCTACTTTTCACATCTTTAATTTTCGCTTTAACACAGATCTCCAACTGCTATTTTATTAAGCCTCACCAAGTGAATAATCCAGTTGATGTTTCTTTTGCTCTATTGTGGAAAGCTACATGCACCGGTTGAAAACTTCAACCGCTCAGTGCACGGTAGTTGGCATAAAAACAACAAAATGCTTGCAATGCCCAAGTGGTTTCTCCAAAAAAGAAAAAGAAAAAGGTGAACGTTTAAATATAGCCATTTTAAAGCGGCTTGATTTAATTATGCAAACTAATTATGTTAATTATGATTTTATATTAATATCTATTTAATAAAGTCTATATTGTTGCATCTGTATTTTAAATTACTAATATATATTAATGAATAAAAATATATTTTTTGAAGATAAAATTACAAAATAAATAAATTATTTTGTGGACATAATATATTTTTATGAGTTATTTTTATGTTTTATAATGATATATTAATTTTAATAAATAAATATCACTTTCAAATGTACGGTATAAAATAATAAAATATTGAGTAAAATTTGGGCGGTACCTTTGTAGAATATTCAACCGCTAAGGACACGATAATTATTTTTAACCGAAAAGGACACTTTTGATGCAAAATGTCATCTATGTCCTTAAAAGCCCAGTGCACGCTATGCATTGCAAATCATGATGCACAAATAAAACCGCGATCTGTAATCCACTCATTCTCTTTCTCTCTCTCACACTCGAAGATATAATTTTAACGTCCCGTCATTTTCATATGAGAATTGCTATTTACACCCCAAAAATTACTTAGTACACCCCACCCTAATATTTTCAACCTCTCAAAATAATAAGTACACCCCCACTAATTTCCTATCTACCCTTGCTAATATTTTTCCCAAAATACTAACCCCACACCAAACACACCTCACCCCATCCTCCTCCTTCCTAGTACACCCCACTCTTCCTCCTCCCTTTCCCCCTCCCAACACAACACTCCTTCCTCCCCCACAGCCTCCTTCCTTCCCCCCCAACACAGCCGCCTCCTTCCTTCCCCCAATACGCAGATCCTTCTTCCTCCCTTCCTCGGCCTCCTCCTTCCCCTACCCCCCACCCACCGCCTCGCACTACGCCTACTCACCTCACCTTTGCTTTGATTTTTTTTTGAACACCCCTTTCCTCCTCCTTCCCCACCTCACCTCACCTCCTTCCCCACCCGACCCCACCTCCTCCCCCCCACCCCACACACCTTCCTTCCTTTTTTTTTAAACAGTTTGTTTGACACTAGGTTACCGAACACCCATAGTGGTGTTCGCACCCTACCAACATCACTATGGGTGTAAGGCACCTTCCGAACATTACTATGGGTGTTCGGTAGGGTGCCAACAGCTATAGTGATGTTTAGTAGTGCCAATCTAAAAAAGGTATTTAGGTCTAAATTTATAATAGCATTTTTGTAATTTTTGTTGGGTGTACTCAATTTTATGGGTGTAAATAGTAATTATCTTTTCATAGTGTTCCCTTCCCTATAAAGCAAACCCACGTCATTCAATTTTTTATTCTCCTTCATCACTTTCTATTTCGCTCGGATGAAAGACAAAATTGAACGTGATGTACAAATTTTGCGATGCATCAATTTTGTGCATTGTGATTCACAATATTTGTGCATCGCAAAAATTATTGCGCACAAAATTATGTATTACAATGCACAAAATTCAACAAAATCAACCGCTCGAGAAAAGAAGATGGGTAAGCCCGAACCTACAGATTCCTTTTTCCTTCGGTGCATTATCCTATCGGCATTATAGAGAAAAATATGGGCAAGGAGGAGAAGGGTAAAAAGTAGAGAGAGGAACATTGATAATAATGTAATGAAGAAGAAGAGGAAAAGCATCAATGTCCCAATCTTGCTGACTCAAAAGATCTTTATTCATTCATGCCCTCCTGGAGCTAGATCGGCATCATTTGGCTCCTCCTCAACTTTTGCCTCATCATCAGTTACATCTACATAGACCGCAGTTCGGTAGGGATCATCCAGAGGCAGGAATGTCTTCTTCCTAGAAGTGATGGGGTGGTTGTAGTGTTGGAGGTAATTTTAGAACAAATAGCCACTTTATCATTTAAAAGAGATTTAAGCGGTTGAAAACAAATATGGTGGACTTAAACAGGTTGAAAATTGTTAAAAAGGGTTTATAAGGAAAATATTTTAAACTGATGACGTGATATGGTGTATAAACCTTTTAAAGTTTATGGTTGGAGATGCTCTTATACCACAATGTACGAGGATTTTCATAAATGGCCTAGTCAAAAACCACCAAAGTTTTTATATGACATCATTTACTCCAAAACATCTTTTAAAACATTGTTTAGACATTTTTTTACTTAAAAATCTCATAATATCTTCTTTTTTTTAAGGATTCAGACGGGTCGTTGAACAACCCTATGAGTTTTACGAAGCCTAGTCAAACCCCCAAAGTTCTTATATGGACTCACTTACTCAAAAGCATCTTTTAAGGCCTCATTTTTTTTTATTAAAAAACCCTATAATAGCCTCTCTTTTTTTAACAACTCACACTGGTTGTTCGAACGACCCTAGGGCCCAAAAGTCATTCAATCAGTCGTTCGAACGACCTTAGAATTTTTTCGAACGACACTAGAATTTTTTCGAACGACCTCAGAATCGTTTGAACGACCCTATAATCGTTCATCCAGTCGTTCAAACGTCCATAGGGTTTGTTCGACGAACAATGGAGACAGTACGTGTATGAAAAAAGAAACAGTGGAGGAAAAGAAGAAACAATGGAAGTAGTATGTAGATAAGAATGTGAGAGAGAGAGAGAGACCAGTGTTTCCATGACAGTAACAAGACACAAGGTTCACCAAAGGTTTTGAATGAAGGAGCGGGAGTAGGATTTGAAAGTAAAGAAGATGAGAGAGACGATGAATTATGGCCTTCTAAGTTTGACAAGGCTATTTATAAGTACTTAAAAGTGTGTATTTTGGAAAGTTTGTCTCAATTATTGGTTAAATGTCATAAAAGATAACTTGTCGGATCAAAATGTTATACTCCCTCCGTCCCTAAATTATTGTCTTCCTTTCCTTTTTCGTCCGTCCCAAAATAATTGTCTTGTTTGAAACTTTCCTTTTTAGAACATCACTTTTACTATTTTACCCTTACTTTTTCTTCCTACTTTAATTATGGGCCACATACACATGGGCATTAAAGGAAATAACACATTTTTTAATACTATTCCAATATTAATAATCAAGTCAATTGAGTTTTCTTAATCCGTGTGCAGTCAACCCATAATAATTTAGGGACGGAGGAGTACTTGATATATACCACAACTAGGTTAGTACCCGATGTACGCTTTAATAAAGCTACCATGTAACAACAATGGATTGGGTTTTAGTAGTAGTTAATAGAAAAAGTTATGAAGATTAAACTTGAAAGTGTGCATGTTTGAGATTTGTCACTTTCATATATTCTAGTTTATTTCTTATTTTAGTTAATTGGTAAATATTGTATTTTATGTAATTAAGTTATTTTAATTAACTAACATCCTAACCAATATTGGATTTGTTTAGTATTACTTTTGGTAATTTTGTAGGTCTCTCACAAAAGGAAAGAGTCCACAACAAGGAAGGCTTTCATGTTAAGGAAAGGATTCCATATCAAGGAAGGATTACCTTGGATTGCTTAAGGAAAGTCAAAGACCATCTAAAAAGAGGAATCCTAAAGCAAGACGACTTCCATGATTCAAGAGGACTCTATGCATATATATACTAGCTAGATAGTCTTTGTAACAACAAGTTTTTAGCTCTAGTTTTCCAGCAAGTTTATCATAAGATCAAGAGTGTTTTTGTGAGAGCATATTTGGTTATTTTCTTCTTCTCTTTACATCGTTTTGTACTTGGATTCACAACCTAGTTTATAAGAGAAGGTTTATTGTCTACAGCACGACGCTGTAGAGATAAAGTGTTATATTTGTGTGTTCCTCGATTTAAGTTTTTCTTTATTCATTTGTGTATGCGGTGTTAGTACTGGTGCTATCCCACCAGGACTCACATCAGGCTTGTTTGTGCTTCCTAGCCGCTCAATTTCTTTCAATTGGTATCAGAGCCAATCACTCGATTACACTGAGTGTTGATCCTTGTAAGAGCTGTCATTATGGAAGGAAATTTGAATCAGTACCGTCCCCCTGTTTTGGATGGAACTAATTACGCTATTTGGAAAGCTAAGATGCGACTTTTCATCAAAGCAATTGATGAAAGGGCGTGGCTTAGTATTATTGTTCCATGGTCTCCTCCTAAGGTAGAAAGTAAGAGTCCTGAAGGTGAATCCTCAGAAAAAATTTACAAACTCAAACCCGAGGAAGAATGGACTACTGCTGAAGTCACTCTTACTAACTATAATTCCAAGGCTCTTGGTACTATATCAAGTCATGTGGATGAACATATGTTTCGTCTTGTTATTAATCAAAACGTAGCAAAAACGACTGGGATATTCGAAAGCCCTGTGAAGGTGATGCTAGTGTTAAAGCCACTAGGTTGAGAATTCTCATGACCAAGTTTGAAAACTTGAGGATGAATGAGACTGAGGATATAAAAAGTTATTCTGCTAAATTGAGAGAGATCTCAAATGAATGTCTCTCCCTAGGTGAACCTATATCAAATGCTAGAATGGTTAGTAAGATGTTAAGGACTGTTACTGAAAAATTCAATATCAAAATTGCTGCTGTTGAAGAGGCACATGATACTACAACCATGGGCTTAGATACTCTTGTAGGGATTCTAACCATGTTTGAGATGAACTTGTCAATTCAACAGCAACATAAAGCTGATAATATTGCTCTTGCAACGCCTCTCTAATGTATCCAAAGTGCCAAAAGAGATTGAAGAAATCTCCAAAGAAATTGACACTTCAAATTTGGAACCGAAGATGTTGCCCTTTTGACCAAAAAGTTTACATCTTTCTTAAAAAATAAACGGGCCAACAAGTTTCCTTCTAAATTTCAAAACTCGTTTGAAAAAACAAAAGAGGATACTGAGAGTAGTTTCAAGAAACCTACTAGTTTTGCTAAGAAAAAAACTGAAACTGTTCAATGTAGAGCTTGCAAAGGTTTTGGACACTATGCCAATGAGTGTGCCAATACTCTGAAGAAAAAGGGAATGAGCTTGTGTGCGACCCTTAGTGATAGTGAGGAGGAAGATGAGATGCTAAACCTAGCAATCATGGAAAAATCACCCACTAGTCACAAACATCAACCTGATGTAGCTTCAGATGCGGTCACACCAACCATCACATCTTCTGACTCTGAGGTTTACTGTCTTATTTCTCCCCTGTCTGAGAAAACAGAGAATGAAGAAGATGGTGATGCTAGTTACCAAGAACTTCTTGATGCTTATCTTGATTTATTTGCGATTGGGAAAAGCGTGTAGAAAAAATAGTTGTTTTGAAAAGGTTAATGAGAAACTCTCTTCGAAATTGTTACTTTGAAAGGTAATCTTGAAAAAGTCACCAGAAAATAGTAATCAAAAGGATGCCATAGCCAAACTCGAGGTCATGCTCACTAAACGTGATATTGAACTCGAGAAGACCAAGACGAACTTGAAAAGGCCAATGGAACTTTTACAAAATTAAATCTTGGAAAGGCCAAACTTGATGAAGTTCTGAATTTAGGAAACAATTTAAAAATTGGTCTTGGCTATGAATCCACTTTTGTGAAAGAAGGAGAGAGTTCCTCAACCAAGAGTTCTAAACATCATAAAACTAACCCTAAGAAAAAGAGGTTTGTATGCCACTCTTGTTTTGCTCCGTGTCACATCGACCTTACGCTACAAAAGGATTCATGATCTTGGAAGAGCTGCTCCTCGATGAGCCCCGGATGTACTCACATCACCACTCACATCAACGTAAAACGGGAAGTTTGTGTGGATGGAAAAGAAAAGTGAGGAATGCAAAGTGATATTCACCTCACTCAAGCGGCGTAGGCTCATGGTACTTCGATAGCGGGTGCTCAAGGCACATGACAGGTAACATAGAATTTCTCACTGATTACATCGAAGTTAAAGGTGGAAACGTGAACTATGGAGGAGGAGCCCAAGGTAAGATCATTGGTAAAGGTACTTTATGTGTTGATCATATGCCAAAATTGAAAAATGTCTATCATGTGGAAGGCTTAAAAGCTAATCTCATTAGTATAAGCCAACTATGTGATGACAATTTGCATGTTAAGTTTGATAAGCATGAATGCAAAGTATTTGATGACACTAATCGCTGCTTGTTCGGAGTAAGGTCTCAAGATAATTGTTACAAATTTGGTGACAACTTATCTTGCCTTAGCTCCAAAATAAATGACCTTGATATTTGGCATCAAAAGTTAGGTCATGCAAGTTTTAGGAAAATAGAAGAATTAGTAAGATTTGATCCTTGTCAAACACTTACCCAAACTTGATTTTAAACAAGCAAGTGTGTGTGGTCCTTGTCAAAAGGCAAGCAAACCAAAGCTTCACACAAAAGATTGATCAAAGTTCCACATCCGAGATCTTTGAATTAATCCACACCGACCTTATGGGACCCATTGAGGTTGAAAGCTTAAAAAGAAATACTCTTTTGTGTGTGTAGATGATTTTTCTAGGTACACATGGGTCCTATACTTGAAAGAAAAATCTGAAGCTCTTGAAGTTTTTAAAGTTTGGTATAAGAAAGTGAAGAACTTGTATGGTAAGAAAGTTGTCAAAATTCGATCCGATCATGGAACTGAATATGAGAATACTTTGTTCTCTAAATTTTGTGACTCCAAAGGAATAACCCATAATTTTTCAGCCCCTAAAACACCTCAACAAAACGGGGTGGCTGAAAGAAAGAATCGTACCTTGCAAGAGATGGCACGTGTCATGCTTAGTTCTAAAACATCTCTAAACGATTCTGGGCTGAGGCTCTCAACACAGCATGTCACATAGGAAATAGAGTCTTCTTAAGAGTTGGGTCAACCATGACTCCTTATGAAATTCTTCTTGGTAAGAAACCTACTCTTAAGTATTTTCATGTTTTTGGTTGCATATGTTATGTCCTGAATGATAGAGATTATTTGTCAAAATTTGACTCTAAGAGTGACAAAGTGTATTCCTAGGGTATTCCACAAAGTAGTGCTTATAGAGTTTACAATCTTAGAACTAAAAGCGTGATGGAATCCATCAATGTCACTTTTGATGATACTGGCTGATTTAAATCTCAAAACTCTTGAAGATGATGTCTCGGGTTGTGTTGAAACATTGGGAGATACCCAAAATTCGATGAGCGAAGCGAAGCGAGGCAGAAAGACGATGCAGTCATGATGTGAACACATCGGCCTACATCGAGACAAAATGACTCTACATCGACCCGAAAGTTCGGACGGTGAAGATGAAAATGCGGGCGGGACCGAGGACATACCAAGCAAGATTCGAAGAACCATCATTACACGGTGGTTGGGAATGTGAATGACAAAGTGAGCACAAGGGAGAAGCCAAGGGTTAACTACGAGAATTGGTGGATTAAACTGTAAGCTCACGGATAAACAAGGTAAGTTCTGCTGTTTTGTTTCTAATATTGAACCTAAGAATGTTATAGAGGCATTGAAAGATGAAAATTGGATTATGGCAATGCAAGAAGAATTATCTCAATTTGAGAAAAATGATGTGTGGGTCTTGGTTCCTAGACCAAAAGGTGGGAATGTGATAGGAACCAAGTGGATTTTTAAAAATAAAACAGATGAAAATGGACAAATAACTAGGAACAAAGCTAGGCTTGTAGCTCAAGGCTACACCCAGTTGAAGGGATTGACTTTGAAGAAACTTTTGCCCCAGTTGCTAGAATAGAATCAATTAGGCTCCTTCTTGCCATTGCATGTTATTTAGACATCACTTTACATCAAATGGATGTAAAGAGTGCTTTCTTGAATGGTGTCCTTAATGAAGAAGCCTATGTTGAGCAACCAAAAGGATTCATTGATCCTCACTTATCGATCATGTTTATAAGCTTAAGAAAGCTTTGTATGGCTTAAAACAAGCCCCTAGGGCTTGGTATGGGAGGCTCACCGAGCATCTCATACAAATGGGTTTCAAGAGAGGTGAGGTAGACAAAACTTTATTTATCTTGAAAAACAAAGAGGGGTTTTGGTGGCTCAAATCTATGTAGATGACATTGTTTTTGGATCTTCATCCAAGAACATGTTAGACTACTTTGTCACTAGTATGTCCACCACCTTTGAGATGAGCATGGTAGGTGAATTGAACTATTTCCTAGGACTTCAAATAAAACAAAGTAAGGAAGGAATATTTATTTCACAAAGTAAGTATGCTAGGAATTTAGTCAAAAAATTTCTCTTGATAACTCCTCTCATCTCAAGACTCCTATGGGATCTACCCAAAAGTTGTGCAAGGATGAGGATGGTGAAGATGTTGATCCTACCTTGTATAGAAGTATGATTGGGAGTTTGTTGTACCTTTGGCAAGTCGTCGATATCATGTTTAGTGTATGTTTATGTGCGAGATACCAAGCTAGTCCAAAACTCTCTCATCTCAAATTTGTCAAAAGGATAATTAGATATGTTGGGGAAGCTGTTAACTTAGGGCTTAGCTACACTCGAGACACAAATACAAATTTGGTAGGATTCAGTGATTCGATTGGGCGCAATGTTGATGATAGAAAAAGCACAAGCGGAGGTTGTTTTTATCTTGGAAACAACTTAGTATCATGGTACGTCGAAAACAAAGCGTGTCTCTCTCCACCGAAGTCTGAATATGTTCTTTGTTGGAAGTTGTTGTTCTCAACTTCGTGGATGAATCGATGATTAAGGATTATGGGCTCAAAAGCGATGTTTTAAGCTGTCTTTTGTGATAATCTAAGTGCCATAGAAATATCAAAAATCACTGTTCAACACTCACGGACTAAACACATTGACATTAGACATCATTTTATTCGTGATCTTGTTGAGCAAAAATCATTAACTTGGAATCTATAGGCGAAAAACAATTGGCTGATATTTTCACCAAAGCCCTTGATTTTGAGAGATTTTCTACCTTAAGGAAGTCTACGAGTTTGTGTGTCATCGATGATGTGATCCACTGTGTGATCACATCAACCTACCTGTATATAGTATAGTTTTTGTAAAAAAAAAAAAATGCATTGCACGATATATCTCGGTGTGGTCACTTGTATCACTTCTACGACATGACTCTTCTCGAATTGTGAATTCTTCTTAAATAGTGTCAAGCAAAGATTGACACATGGATGTCTCTTGGTGGGTGCTTATTATAAGGGAAGCAAATGCTCCATTCATGGTATGAAGTCATTCAGGTTAAAAAAAAAAAAAAGTCACAAAGTGACTAATTTATCTGGAAGAGGGCTATCCATGAAGGTAAAGTAGAGTGAAAGCTACCCAAAATTCTTTCCCCACAAATAAAAAATGGGTGGGTGCATTCTAGAGGCCAAGCAAGACAAGAAGACAATTCATTGACTTTCTTAGAGGAGATGTGTCCCACGATGTGATTACATCCCATGCCACACCTATCTTGAGATTTATCCTCCACATGTGTGTACATTTTGCATCATTCTCCTAGACATCGTTAGGTCAACTTGGTCATTGGAGAAAATTAGTGCTCAATTTTTTCTCTCCCTATTTTTTCCTCAAGTACAAAGCGATTTCATGCTCAAGATTTAGGGATTGTATATTGCTAATGTCCATGTCTTTAGGGGAGTATATTTTATGTGGATTTTTTGTGTTGATTATGGCGGGTAAATCATTCACAAAAGTGGAAAATTTTCAAATTTTGTTCTAAAAACGAGCCTATGTTTCCTTTTCATCAAAGGATTCTATAGAAGTTGTGAATTTTCAAAACTCTTTTTGTAATCCTTGCCTAATTTGGTTTCCCTCTAATTTAGGATTGGGCTAGGTGTCCTTTTCTATTAGGTATCTACTTTGTGTTATCACATCTTAAATATCAGCGACCAAAATTTTCAAAAATCAGCGTGCAATATCTCTCTCTCTCTCAAACTACTCCAAAAAAACCTTTCGTCTCTGTTTGTCTCTCTCTCTACTTCTTCTAGCTTCTCTCATGGCTTCCCACTTTCGATCCGCGTCTTCCGCCCTACAATGTCTCCTCCATTGTCACCAATTGCTCCAAACGAAGGTGCAATTGAGCTGTTGTTGATCAGAGGCCACTCCTATTTCGTATCCTTGCCGGAGCCCCGACAACATTATTGAAGTGGAAAACCCAGGTGATTTGAAGGCCGTTGGTGCTTCTCACGGCATGGAAAAAGGCCCAAATTGGTCCTAAGACGAAAGGGTTCTCGCCAAATATGGAGACCTTCTGCCTAGGGTTAGGCCAAGTATGGTTGACCCGATTTGGAAGATAATGATGATGAAGATTTTGTTCCCGGAATCAAAGCGGAAGAGGAAGACATCCTCCCCCCCGATGTTCATACAAGCGCCCGGTTCGATATCACAACCCAAACCCTCCCTTTACGCCCTAGACGCAAAGTACATTATTCCAAGCGAGTCTAGTGACTCGAAGGACCTCAGTGAGGATTTTGAGGTTGTTTCGACGTGCTACTCCGTTGCTACCACACGCCATAACACCCGTGTGATCCTCTTCCCACGTAAGTGAAAACATTAATGAGGCGAGGACACGATGACATACCCATTCAAGCCCTCATTGATCTAAAGAAGGGCAAAAGTATTGCACGAAAGTCCAAAAAGAAGGCAATGTGTCAATTCTTGGCGAGTCCCCTTATTGGGATCGATGATGATGATGCGAGAAGATGAAACCTTCAATGGGAAGAGAGGACTTAGAGGTGAAAAGAAGATGTGGCTGCGATGTGAGCACACCCCAACACCGAAGAAGAAGCTCCGAGAAAGACCCGACCTACGATCGGTTCTAGCCTGCCTAGGCGTTAATCACGGGCCAAACCCTCTAAACAAACCGTAAGTTCACATCCTCAGAAAAATTCATGAATAAAGATGCAAAACAAAGGTTTGAATTCTTTAGGATGAAAGGTTTTATAGTTGAAAGGGTTATGGACAAGACTTTTGATGAAATGGGTCGACTCGATATCTCCGGAAAAGGTCTTCTTTATTACGTTTCTTATCCCTCGAGCTTTTATCCCTCTCTTGTTTCGAATTTTATGCCATCTTCTTCAATCCATTCAAGACCCAAGGTCCGATAGTTTTGAAAAAGTGTGTGTCGGGGTAAAACAATTGTGTTCTCTCTTGTTATCAATTCTTTTCTTGAAACCCCCTTCCTCAACACATACCTCCTATGGCTCCAAAGAATGATATTGCCAATACAATCTCGAATGGTCTTGATCCCATATGGCATAATCGGTACAAATGCACTATGTTGACATCCCTTTGGGTTTTACGTTTAAAATAGCCACTTTGAATTGGAAGCCTACCTCAAATAGAAACACGATCACCACGCCCACGCGACCTTATTTATAGAATATTCAAGGGTGTGGAGTTTAATCTTGGTGAGATTGTGTTTGGATGCATTATTCGGTTCTTTGAAAAAGAGCTTCCCTCGATCTTCCTTTTCCATGCTTAATCTCGGCATTTGTATCAAACAAGGAGTAGATATTCTTCAATCGACGGGCTATGGGAGAAAATTGAATCTTTTGGGATTCAACTGCTGGAGTGCACTGCGCACTATTGATCTTCCGATCACCTTTCGGATGATCCTCCGATTCAATTCGAAGAAGACGATGAGTGGTGATGTTGGTGATGATGTGCACGCATCTCCACCTCCACATTGAGCTGCTTGCCATTTATCTTGAAGAAATCAAATTCCTTGAGAAATCTATGCTTCGAGCTAGAGTACAATTCAAGGAGATGGCTACCGCGAGAAATTCTTTGTTTACCTTGGCAAATCTTTGGATCAAAGGGGAGCACCACCAGCTAGTTCGGCCAAGTTTTGAAGACATAAGTCAAAATTTTCGATGGGAATTACTCCGAAGACTCGGGAAGAGTTGGATAAAGTGGGCCAAGCAATTGAGGATGGACTAAGCGGTTGAAAGGAAGACATTTGGACAATGTGGTCATATTTTTTGAGAACAATATTTTTATTTGCTTATGCTTTATTTTGTTCTAAAGCTGATTTGTGTGTCTCTTGAATTATCTTGACTCATGCTAGATGTTTGATTTAGGGGAGTTTATTTCTTAGATGCTTAAAGTTTAAATCTTTATACTTAGTTTTTTGTGATCTTGGCTTAGTTGTGTTTTGATCCGGCGACAAATCAGGGAGATTGAAAGTGTGCATGTTTGAGATTTGTCACTTTCATATATTCTAGTTTATTTCTTATTTTAGTTAATTGGTAAATATTGTATTTTATGTAATTAAGTTATTTTAATTAACTAACATCCTAACCAATATTGGATTTGTTTAGTATTACTTTTGGTAATTTTGTAGGTCTCTCACAAAGGAAAGAGTCCACAACAAGGAAGGCTTTCATGTCAAGGAAAGGATTCCATATCAAGGAAGGATTACCTTGGATTGCTTAAGGAAAGTCAAAGACCATCTAAAAGAGGAATCCTAAAGCAAGGCGACTTCCATGATTCAAGAGGACTCTATGCATATATTTACTAGCTAGATAGTCTTTGTAACAACAAGTTTTTAGCTCTAGTTTTCCAAAGAAGTTTATCATAAGATCAAGAGTGTTTTTGTGAGAGCATATTTGGTTATTTTCTTCTTCTCTTTACATCGTTTTGTACTTGGATTCACAACCTAGTTTATAAGAGAAGGTTTATTGTCTACAACGTTCTTTGTAGATAAAGTGTTATATTTGTGTGTTCCTCGATTTAAGTTTTCTTTATTCCGGCGCTTTATGCGGGTGTTAGTGCGGTGCTATCCCACCGGGACTCACATCTTGTTTGTCCTTCCTAGCCAATTTCTTTCTTTCAAAACTAATTATTAAAGCGTAAAAAATAAAATAAAAAATGAAACCACGTTAAATCAACAACACAAAAATGTTCATTATTAAAAGTATCCTAATGCTGGTCATAATACTATGTTCCTAAAAGCTGATTAATTCTTTTTTTTTTTTTGTAGCATTCTTATATATATATATATATATATATTTTGAATAGATGAATACTAGTCATAATATTATGTTCCTAAAATTGATTAATTATTTTTTTAGCATTCTTATATATAAGAACAAAATAGATGAAAAGTTTTGAAAAAAATAAAAAAGTGAAGAAATAAATGATTATGATATATATATATATATATATATATAAATTAGTGATGAAACATTGAGAGTTGTAAGCAAAGTTCAAAATGCTGAAAATATAGAAGTTAATAGAGAACTTTAAAAATAGAAGAGAAAATAGCAAAATTAATGGGGATAGAGTAAAGATCAGGTAATAAATGAAGGATGTTTGATTTAGGTGAGAAAACAAATGAGTTCTTTATTCTTTCGTGAAATTCTTGAGTCATCAGGTTATTAAGTACACCCTTAATATTTTTAACCCTCAAAAAAACTAAATACACCCCCCCTAATTTCCTATTATACCTTAAGAATATTTTTTCAAAATACTAAATCACCCCACCCCAAACACACCTCACCTTCTTCCTTTTTTACACCCCACTACCTCCCCCCTCCCACACACACACAGCCACCTCCTTCCTCCTCCTTCCACCCCCCGCCTTCCCCCCCCCCCTCCCTTTACTTAAATTTTTTTTTTGAACACCCCTTTCCTCTCTCCCCCACCTACGCCACCTCTTTTCCCGCCACAGACACACGGTCCGTCCCTTTTCTTTTTTAAACAGTTTGTTCGGTTCGACTTTGTGTTCCAAACACTTATAGTGGTGTTGATGCAGAACATTCTTATAGGTGTTGCGCCACTCTACTAACATCATTATAGGTATTTGGTACCCTCTAGAATATCACTATGGATGTTTGGCATTTATTGAATAAAAAAACTAATAAAAAATATTTAGGTCAAATTTATAATAATATTTTTATAATTTTTGTTAACAATGCTTCAGCGATTTCGCAGTGTAAATAGCATCTCTCAAAACAAAACCCAATGCTGATGTATCCCCATTATTAGGTTTGGCGAAACGTAAAGGCGTGGAGACGGCGTTAACTGAACAAACTCTTGCGAGGCTGCGGCGCTATTTTCCGTCGGGGATGGCCTGCTCCGGGTACATCTCTCACACACATAGTTCTATGTTCTTGCCTATGTAATATGTATACGACGTAACCTTTAAAAATTTTGGAGCAGCAACAGCAGGCGAATGCGAACATTCAAGCGGTGGATGAAATGGCGAGGAATTGAATGCAGCGACGCCCTCCACCTCATTCACGACGAAGGCGCTGGCGCTGTGTCGGTGAGGGCATTGTGTGATTTACGCGAAGGGGATCTGGTAGCGACAATTCCAAAGCAGAGTTGCCTGACCGTCAAGACGTCAGGTGCTCGGGATTTGATCGAGGAGTTTGGTCTGGAAGGACATCTCGCACTCTCGGTGGCTGTTATGTACGAGAAGAGCTTAGGCCAACTATCTCCTTGGTTTGGTTATCTACAGCTTTTGCCCCACTCCGAGCCCATTCCTTTGCTCTGGTCTTTAGACGACATCGACTCCCTCCTCACCGGCACCGAGTTACACAAGGTCTTCTCTTCTTTCTGTCTATCTCTGTGTGCGTGTGCGTCTTTCTCATGGAATCTGGCTTTAATTCAATAATCGTCTGCCTAAGCTATTTCAGAACTTATCAAAAAAAAAAAAAATCGTCTACCTAAGCTATTTCAGCGGCTCTTGATTGTGATTTAATTCTGTAAAGTTTTGATTCCGATTTCCCAAATATGTAATACAAATTTTAGAAGAACAACTCCATTTGGATTGATTTTCTGGAATTACAACAGAATGAAAAGAAGTATAATGCAAAAGAAAACAATGTAAGCTTCACTAAAACTGGAAAAGGAAAATGACAGGGCAAATAGCACAGAACAATCATGCTGATCTCATTCTCTCTATCTGGCAAAATAGCAATGACTCCAGGGTATAATCTTTTTGTTGTAAACGTCTGACTCCCCTTGATTCCTGCTAGCACCATCTTCCTGTGATACGGCCGAAACAACACCATCCTACTTACTTTAATGCACCATTGAGCGTCCTTCCATGTATCTTCCTGAGGTGTGCATTCTCCCATTGGAACAGCACCTGTGGGACGGTGGCATTGTGCCTCTTAACAAACTACGATCAAGCGAGCCACTGGGTAAACTAGGAACTGCCCCTCTGGTCCTATTGGTGGTAACTGGGGAAGAATTGTAGCGCTGGTGCCAAGTTTCTTCTTCAAGATGGTGGATTCGACAGCCCTCTGGTAATTTGATTTTGTACGCGACTTTGCCAATGCGCTCCAATTTCCAAAGGCCCATAGTAACGAGGAGCGAATTTGAAATCTTGACGAACAGGCAAGGATGTCGGCGATAGGGTTGCAATTTCAGGTAAACCCACTCCCCAATTTTGAACTCCCGCTCTGTTTTCAGCTTATCCACATATTGCTTTATGCAGTTTTGGGCCATGTGCCGCTGCTCCTTTGACAGGGCTATCATAACGGCTCGCTCTTTCAAAAATTGGTCCACAGCACATTGCGGTGGTATTTTGCTAATGAGCGTGAGCTGTGGCGGGACATACCCAAATACAACTGAAATGGAGTCATGTTGAGGCGGGTATGATGGTTGGTGTTATACCACCATTGAGCCGAGAATCCCAGCAGTGTGCCAGTGCGAGGTCTCGGCTTGTCATATAGCGCGAGATATGTCTCCAAACACCTGTAATTCTCTCGGTTTGGCCGTCGGTTTGGGGGTGATAGGCTGAGCGTGAAATGGGTATATAGAAGCTTAAATAATTCCCCAGGCTAACTCAAGAACAAAGGATCCTGTCACTCACAATGGATTTTGGAAGGCCATATAGTTTTAAAGTGTCTGTCAAAGAACACTTGTTCCAAATCCTTGGCCGAGAATGGGTGTTTTATGCCTATGAAAGGACTGAACTTAGAAAATCTGTCCACAATCACCCAAATACAGTCCAGTCCATTTGGTTTGAGGAGTTCTTCATTGAAGTCCATCAATATATCCTGCCACGAGACAGGGAATCGGTAGGGGTTGCAGCGAGCGAGGGGGTGGATGTTTTCTTCCTCGTTGTGTTGGCTGTCATCACAATCGTGCCAGCTTCCTGACTTTGCATTTGTAAAGATGGCCGAAAAATACGACTCCACCCTCTTAAAAGTGCCCAAATCCTGAATGTCCACCTATACCGGACGGGTGCAACTCCTTGATGATTTTTGGAGTAGGTCACTGCCTCTCCCACATCTTGTTTGCCTTTGAACTGAGTATATCTTAGAAAATGAGTAATCTGGTAGTGATTGGGGGTGATTGTCAACGGTGTAATTACTTCGGTGAAAGAATCCCCTTCACACTCTTTTGAATTTCTTCGACCCATTGTGGCTTGACTTGGGTCAAAACCCTTGCCTCTCCGAGGATCGGAGTCACTTTTGACGGTCATCCACCTTGTTTCCGGCCCTTTTTTTTTTAATAAGAAATGGTGTTGTGGTTGTCCAAACCAACATCTTCGTTAGTTACCGTTTGCTCTAGCAAATACTTGAGACTATGGTGGTCGGTGCGTATCTCAAACTTATGCCCAACTAGATAATGCCCCCTTCTTGCATATATGATGGCTAGCATTTCTTTTTCGTAGGTTAGAGGCCCAGTCTTTGTGGGGCTAAAGCTTTAGGATGCCCATCTTGCATCAGAACTGCACCAATACCATGTGGGAAGCATCGGTCTCTAGTACAAAGCTCTTGGGAAATTTGGCATGACAAGTATAGGGTCGAGCACATGGCCGGTTTTAGTTCTTCAAAGCGCGTCTGCCTTGTCATTCCACCCAAAGCCCCCTTCTTCAATAACTCTTGGCTTACTCCGCGTCCGTAGTTCCATATGAATGACGGTAGTAGCTGTTAGCCCAAAAAGCCACGCTTGACTCTTTAACATTTCTTGGTTGGGGCCGGTTCTTCGTGGCTTCAACCTTGGAACTCGGCCTCAACCCGTCTTGCGAAATAGTGTGCCCCAGTATTCTAATTTAGTCTTCCCAAATTCGCATTTGCCCAATTTTGCATGGTGGATGGTCTTGTAGGATACCCGGACGGCCGACTAGTGCAATGTGGGCCTCTCGGCTGTCGCTATAGGCAAAAGAGACGGAACAAACTGCATTGCAAAAATTATGTTCATGAGAGCTGGAAAGTGGCGGTGGTTGGTCAAGCGAAAGGCATAACCAAAAATTCATACAAGCCTTGGTGTGTTCGAAAGACAGTCTTGTGAATATCCTTTGTAACCACCCGGATCTGATGATAACCCACCTGTAAATCCAACTTCAAATAATATTTTACCCCAAAAAGCTCGTTAAGTGATTCCTCGATAATGTGTTTCGGAAATTTGTCCTTGACCGTGCTTGTCATTTAGCTGCCTATGTGTTTTTGGTGTACAATGTTGGTGTCTCCTATTGATTTGTAGAGTTTGTGAATAGTCTATATGTGAGCTAGGTTCTTTTGGAGTATACTCCCCGTGTACAAAGTGCGCACCACCTGCTTTAGTGCCTTTCTAATATCAATAGTACTTATCTAAAAAATCTCATTCCGGCCGCCATGATTTCACGTTAGTGGATCGAAAGCTCAGAATCCTTTGTAAAGTTTTGATACTGATTTCCCAAATATGTGATATGAAATCTAGAAGAACAACTCTTTTTGAATTGATTTTCTAGAATTTAAACAGAATAAAAAGAAGTATAATGCAAAAGAGGAAACAAAGTGTAAGCTTCACTAAAACTGGAAAAGGAAAATGAGAAGGAAAATATCTTACGACAATCATGCCGATCTCCTTCTCTCTATCTGGCTAAATAGCAATGACTCCAGGGCATAGTTATTAAAGGCGAAAGGCGAGAGGTACTTTTCTAGGTGAGCAAAAGGCGAACAAGTCGATAATTAAGAAAAAATAATTTAAAAATATTATATGCGGTAAAAAATTTCATAAAGTAGTTATAAATAAAA
>JACONP010000197.1:0-14570 GCA_016624345.1 Platycodon grandiflorus
AAAACGGTTTGTTTACCCTCCGTTTCCTAGGCCCGATCACTCCTTACTTGTAGCAGCGTCTCACGCACGATAATTTACAAGGTTTTTAAGCAATAATATAACACACGAAACACATAAAACCATTCATGACGAAATGATGCAAACGATGTTATGAGATATGCAATACATGTATGAAATTATATACGATATATTGATGCAAATGATCGCGGGCGTTAATAGATTAATCGACCCATAAGTTGATTAAATGGTCGATTAATCTACTCATGGGTCGATTAATCAATTGAATAGAGAGAGAGAGAGAGAGAGAGAGAGAGAGAGAGAGAGACGAGTACCTCGATGGGTAGAACAAAGGCGATTGAGACAAAGGATGACGGCGGTGAGGGGCCGAAGGGAAGAACGAGGCGATGGCGGTGAAAGCGAGGCAGCTGTGAAGGAGGAGACGGTGAGGATGACGGGGAGAAAAGGAGATGGCATAGAGAGAGAGAAGGTTAAGAGTAGTTAGGGTTTGGGGCTATTGGGAAGTAAAAAAAAAAATTGGTCAAAGGCCATATAAAACATAAAAGTTTGGAATCAAAGGCTATATCTTGCTAATCTACATTACAAATCTACGTGACTTAGCGATAAAATTATAACTTATAAAAGTATTTCGTATTTATTATTTTTAAAATTTTAAAACCGTTAAAATATCTATCCAAAAATTAATTAATTTAATAAAACATTAATGTGTGGTTGTTTAAATTGGGGAAAATTTATCAAAGTGACAAACGATATTATTATTTAGTATCGATTTCACTCAGATTCCAATATCCAAATTAACCAATGTACTCACTAATTGAGTCAAAGATTGTCCTTCCTTTAACTTTTCATTCAATTTTTAATGAGATTCTAGCGTGGTTAACACGCTAATTTATGAGGGATATTTTTGTTCTCTCTCCAACTCTCATGTCATTCCACCCACACCCACATAATTGGGGGTGAGATTTAGAAAAAAAAGAAAAATACCCCAAATTAAATTAATTATGTTAATTATTTCTATTAAAAATTAAATAAAAATTATATTAAACATAATTATTAAAAAAACACTAATCAATTTTAAGATATTAAAAATACGACAGTACATGTACATTTTGATAATTTTCCTTCAAATTGGAAAGAAGAGTAAAATGTGTACGCAACGTGTTCTCGTCTTTGAGAGAATAAATTAGAATTGTACTTAAAGCAAAGCACGTTGAACATGGTGAATATTGAAACCCAGCTGCCAAACAGCCGATAATTCCGTGTCTGAAAATATCCGGTCGGTCCCTGAAAATTTTTCGGCAATTCATCGTCTGAAATCCATGGTCAACAGAGCGGTCAACTGGAGCTGGAGCTCCGCACTTGTCGGCGCAGCGACGGCGACAGCCACGGCGGCGATACTCTCGTCAAAGCCGAGGGACCCGACATTCCACCTAATTTCAATCAACCTCACATCTCTCAAACTCAACCTTCCCCTGCTCGACGCCGAAGCCATACTCACCGTACACGTCACCAACCCAAACGCCGTTCCCATCCATTACTCCTCCACCGAGATGTCAATCTACTACGCCGGCTCCCTCCTCGGCTCCGCACGCGTCGAAGCCGGCTCGCAGGGTCCTCGTTCCTGCCAGCTCCTACATTTAACTACTCGACTCAGCGGCCTCGAGCTGGCTCACCACGTCGCTCAGTTCATGGCGGATGTGAGTCGGCGAGAGATGGTGTTGGATGCGGCGGTGGATATCGAAGGTGTGGCTAAGGTGTTGTGGTGGGACCACAAGTTTAAGGTGCACGTGGTGAGTCACGTGACCGTGGATCCCGTGTTTCTTGATGTCATTGATCAGGAAAATAAGTCAGAGATGGAGGTCTTTGTCACCTAATTGATAGATTAGTTTGGACCTTTGGTACTTGATTAAATGCATGTCGTACTACTATGATGAATCTTAGAGGAAATGAAGTTCTTTATGTTTCCAACTTCTTTCATCCAATTGGGTTTTAACTTTATGACAATACGATTTAGTTTTGTTACATAATCATTTTTATTTGCAATAATTTTATTTTTTTTTCACAAGGTGTTTATAATACACATTGGAATTGTTTGGTAAATTTGCTGGATAAATGATATTATTAATTTCAAGTTATTATTGTTCCCATTATTAATCCTCATTTATATATCGAAAATAATTTTGGGATGAAAATGTTAGTCAGCGTATTTTTTATTTTAGTGATGGTGTTAATAATATCATCCTCTCCTTTAGTATTGATATTAAGCGGGATAAGGGCTTATCCAGGGTAGGCTCGTCTTATATCACGGCCGATACATTTCGTCTCCAAACTTATAATTCGAACTTATTAATTATATCGACGTTAATCGTAACTACCAAATAGCTCCATTGAATTTTATCTTGCGATCTCGAACTTGCTTTTTGGTCTAAGGGAATCAGCGTGTTGGAGTCTTGAGTCGAACATAGAATATTTCGCTAAAAAATCTCCACGCGGGGGCGTTGATTTTATGTCTGTCGGCTTGAACCAGGTTGTTGATCGAGGAAACTTATACCTGTTAAGAGTCGATCACATGATATCTTGTTAAATAAATTGCCCCACACAAGAACTTCGTTAGTGATGAAACCCACTGAGCTAACTCATTAAGTTATTTGCAATATGTTTTTGATAGAAACCCAATTTACACTCTCTTTTTCCCATTTTTCTCCAATAAAAAGAGAAATAAAGATAAAATAGAAAAAAACAATTGGTGCTAATTAGAGAAGAAAATAGAGTTTGTAATCTCATACTACCTTCTTATAGACGGCTTTATAGTTGATATCTTATCTTTGAAGATCCGAGAGAAATGCCTGCCTCCTACACACGTTCAAATTGAGGCAACGGTTTCCGCACTAAGACAATGTCAAATTGAGGTGAGTGGTGACCATTACCGTATTAATACTAAGACAATGTCGTATGAAATAGGACTGTGCAAAAAATATTACAAACTAATTAGATCCAAAGAATTGGACCAAACTTGTATAAATCAAATCGAATTATTACTTTTGATTTGATTTAGGTCCTAATTTGTAGAAGAATCGATAAATTGGTTCAATCCCAAATTATAATAAGAGGGTTACTATTAACACCACTTTTTCCTCTCAATACACCAATTTTCTCAATACACCCTCTCCACTGTAGAACTTATTAGAATCGTATTAAGTCAACATATATGTATATATTACACAATTTTATTTTTAGACATATATATATATAATATAGTATATGTTTTTTAATTTTATTTTATCTTATTTTTTTATGTAAATACACATTTCTAGTTTTTGACCATACTATATGTACTATACTTTCTACAGTAGTTTCTATTTTCTACCCCTAGAGTACTAGATTCTGTTAAATTCAGTTGATAAGAATCAGGCTAGAGGAGACGGGTGAATACTTTGTTTTGGATTTTAAATTTTTTTAACAAAATAAAGCAATCTTATCAAAGTGTATTAATGACTCAATAGGGGCAGCTGAATAAATGGATTGATTGGATTGATTTGATTTTATCGCTAAATCGATAACTTTACCTTGTTGACTATTTTCACAAAAAGCAGATTTTGGAAACTGTTGCACAGGTATGGATCACTAAGTTGCTGAACATATACAGAGAAAAGGTTTTTGAAATGCGAATAATCAATATAGTACTATGGAGTATAAGAAAATAACACAGGAATTTAGGAGTGGATCACAGTGTAAATGTTGCTACGTTCACTACCAAAGCAATTAATTTTAGATTTAAAAAATACATTATTTTTCTACTATGATCATACATCATATTATTCTTGATCTTTAAAGAATATTATGTGAATGTCCAACTATAATTATTAATGGATCACGTACAAAAATATTAACTGTCCAACAAATTTTGAACAAATTTCACTCGTGTGTGTAATCAATAAAACTTTCAATAACTAGGAGTTAAGAAAGCTATCAATGATTATAAAGTGATAAGGGTAAGTAGAGTGAATGTTTGTATGAGCTTTAAATGCTTTCACTCTTGATCTTGTTCTAAGTATTTAATACCTTGGCCAACCTTTTTCAATGTTTCAAGAGAGATCTATTTATAAACTCAGTTGTTGAAACTGTCGGAGAAGGTGAAGTCTTCGATTTGAATTTCAAATTTGATGCATTAAATGCAAAAAAGGTATTCAGAGTTGTTTGTTAATCAAATGTTAAATGGTAGCCTAAACTTACATTAAATGCATGAACAACTTTAGCTAAATAAGTTCCTCAAAAAGTTGCAGTTATGTGTTTTAGCCGAAGAAGGAAATGATTGTTGACGCCTTGGAGCTTGTAACAGTTAATGTGTTACAGCTGTGGAGATAATTTAGAAAAAGTGGATTCTTGTGGTATTCACATCTTCTATGTGGAAATCTGTAGAAACTGCAATTGTTCAAGTATCGATAATTTTTATGTTGAATGCGTAGGCAACTTCTTGTTGGCACTGATCTTCAATCCTTGTCAAGAACTCAATCTAAAACTTAGCACAAATTAAGTCTATAATGAAGACTTTGCCTATTGTAGTGTAAATACTACTTGCATGAAACTTAAGTGTCTTCATTTAAGACTAAGTAACAGACTTAATCAAATTAATAAGAGACAACATATATTAGAACTAACAGATTCTATTATGTTATAAAAATGAGGATATTCTTAGATTAAGAATTTCAAGTTTCTATCTTCAATACGGAAACGAATCGGTCGAAAATAAAAATATCAAGTATTTGGAGAAATAATAACAAGAAAATAGAAAATATAACAAAATCAAACAAAAGGGAACAGAGGATTTACGTGGTTTAATTCACTCTAAGGCAAGCAACAAATCCACTATAAATGATGAGGAATTACAGTAGAGGGTTTTCAATGTACTCACCCTACCTAGGACAAGGGTTACAAGGATTGACATAATCCCACAGAGTCCCACATCTCTCACAGCCCAAAATAGCCACGCATTATTTTGTCTAACGCTGCAAAGACCTCTAGACCCTCGACCACCGTGTCCGACGTCCGTCTCTTCGATTGTGTCTCAATCTCTCTCTCTCGGCTTGTGTACACTTCGGCGCATATATATAGGCCATGTTCACCTTGATTTAAACTAATTAGGATTAAGCTTTTTAATCCAAGTACACTAAGGACAAGTTTCCCAACCAAATTAATTACATACAAATACAATCCTTATTTGTATAGGATTCCAAAATCTATAATAATTTGAGACATATTTTAACAAATCTCTACCTAGGCTCAAATTCCATCAATCGTTTATCCTCATTGTTGTTTGCCGTCATGCACCCACCATGGATGCCTAGTATTAATCTTGTACACACTAGTCCAATCGGCCCTTGAACTCGCTCCATAAAATACTACCAAACCGAATACTTCCAAAGTCTTCACACATGGCACCTTCACTTTGAAACATAACATGAGCTCTACCTTTAATGACACTCCCTTGTAGTAAATACAAGTTGCCATTTTTGTTTCCACCCATTAGAAAACGGTCGCCACGAAAGATTTTCATCTTTCCAACACGAAATATGTAATTGCAATCTTTCGAATCCAAGGAACCCAATGAAATTAAATTCCTCCTCAAGCTAGGAACATGACGAACTTCAGTTAGCATTTTCACTCCACCTTGAGTCTTGATTTTAATTGTCCCAACACCTTCAATCTTGCAAGAAGAATCATCCGCTAAAAATACATCACCACTTGCACTTTTGTAAGTAGAAAACATATCTTTATTGGAACACATGTGAAAAGAACAACTGAAATCAAAAAAATCATCGCTATTTGTCACACCCCAATCCGAGCCCCTAAATGGAGCCCCGAACTAAAGTATGAAACCAACTTCATATTCAATAAAATTGAGATAACTTGCGAGCTAAACGAGATCCACAACGACGCTACAAAATTTTGGCCACCACATGTCGTACTAAACACTACCACAAGTAACGCTGCTAATCAAAAGACTTAACACGACGACTCAACTCTAATACGAGCCGAACAAACAATAACCCATCGAGCTAACCTGCTCGGAATCAATAGCCACAACGATAACAGCCACACGACCACAACCATCAACACCATATATATACAACATGAAGTTAGCAATTCTAGTACACCACGACACCACGTGTCGGGACAAAAGAATACTACGAGTACTACAACCCAAAAGAGAGTTTGTGTAACTCTACACATCATCCTCGCCAAAATACATCAACGATAGCAAAAGAGTTTCTACTCCAAATTCCCATGAACACCTCGCACGTGAACCTTATCGGCCTCGCTGACCGCTATTATCCATGTTCCTACGAACTAAGGAAAATAATATGGAAGGGGTGAGTCGAAGACCCAGTAAGTTATTACTTATGCAACTACATGACATGATAATATGTAACATGGTTCAACATTCAATCTTAACAGTGTATCAAGTAAACATCTCGGGGCACATTGTATGACATGTAACATGTAGGATCATTTACAACTTATTATCATGTTTCATTATAGTTCATCACATATAAAAGGATATGGGGTCGATGTACACCTCCGAACAACATCCAACATTATTACTCTATCACATTTCACATGTACTAGTATTCGGGTCAACTTATCGAATAAAGCGCGCGCACTGAACCTTCGTGAGTCTAGTCCCTTACGACCTGGGAAGATCACTCGGCCCGGTCACCATCTTAAACAACAATAGATGTATCAAGCCCCGCTAGAGCCAGTAACGGGGGAGTCAAGCTAGACCGTAACTCAACTACGAATTTTCACTAGCATTTTGCCCTCATGAAACGTCGGTGATGCTACGATCCCCTGTAATTTAGTTCTTTTTATTCATTATCAACATGTTCCACATATCCATTATTCGTAGAGATACTCTACCCACAAGTTCAGTATCAAGGAACCAAACCATTTAATCATATTCACATGTACAATATCAAGGAACCAAACTATTTAATCATTTTCAGATATCTCATGTCAATTTCGGAATTCGTAGAGTCTAAAGCCAAATTCCCATTTAGTAACCAACACATATTTCATGTGCACAACATTATTCTCATATTTTTCTAAGGTACTAAACATGTAGAGACATGAGCCACATTCACATAAAGAACATTTCACAATACCACTTCGATTTAAACATCAATATAACATGTATCATCTATTTTCATCGAACCAACATGAAATACATATAATATAGCATGCTTAGAGACAATGAACAAGAAATAGAAGCAATAACTTACTCTCTACCAAGACCACCTTCGATGAAAATGAGATTCCTTTGGTTAGAACTCCTCCCCTCGTCAAGCTCTCTGCTCCTACAGTGTCAGATCGTCAAGACTCCTCCAAAATTCCAAGATTTCTTCACTTTCTCAATCTAACTCTCTCTATTTCTCTCTTTAGTTTCTCTAAGGAAGGCAAGGTGGAAATGAGAGATTATGATCTCTCAAGATGGGGTTTTGAGGTGGAAAAGAAGACTGATTGTTGGGTGGGTGATGTGGCACAATTCTGACTAAGGAATCTCAAGAGAAAAGTTGAAGAAAAAATCTCAGGTAAATAGTGCAGCAGGGGCGTGGCCGCCTAGGCGCTCCTGCCACCCCTGCCCAGTTAATGTCCACTTTATTCTGTCATCTAAGCGGCCGCCCAGGCGACCGTCCAGAACCCTGCTACTCAAACTTTTCTGAAAATAGCTCTGAAATGATTCTAAGAGACCCTAAGATGATTCTAACTCTTAGGCAAGGTCAAAACACTCGAGGGGACACTTCCGAAAAGTCCGATAACTAAGCTGGAAGTGTGACGTATTACGAATAACATCGATGACAAGAATTTAACTACGATTTCAAGTTATATGAAATGCATGAAATCAAAATAAACACAACATGTTTAGAATGATGAATACACATGGAATGTGAATGATATTTGATGAAATGATAACGTCAAGCATGCGAAGGGTACGGGGGTTAAATCTAAACCAACCTATGTTGATTCCAACTTCATTCTAAGGTGTTAACAAGTGCAAGACAACCCTAGGACAACACTAAACATAAACCATTACATAGGAGATGTGACATGAATTAACACGTTCGATTGCAAGTAAGATAAACAAGGCAAGATATGAGAATCAATGCATCTACGTTAACTAGTCAGGTTCTAGGGCTTTATAGAAGAACCCCAAAACACTAGACTAGGGTATTCAACCTATACTCGATGCCTCTCAACCCAAGCTAGCAAATCCTCACAGTGCGATCATGATATCATCTAATATAACGCACACACACAACCTTGGATACAAAATAAAGACAAGTTATACGTATGATATAAGACACTCAACTCAAGACGAATTCACGAGAGGATGAATACAACGATACTAAGCATGCCAGGTTGTTAGGGTCTTGCATCTTCTACCCCTTAAAATGAATTCGTCCTCGAATTCCTATCAGTGTAATAAAAAAAGTGGGGACATACTCTAATGATTCGCAAACCGATCCTCAACCTCGAAAGTAAGTCATTAAACACCTCCCTAGGAAACTCGTTGGTTCACAAGAATTACTCTCATAGCTCGCGACTCCAAATTAAAACTTTGCACAACTTGCTCATATTGGTCTCAAATCCGCGTTGATTACTTAACGTACGAAAGGTTTGGAGTTCCACGCAAACACGTTAAAACTTGAAATTAGAAAAATCCCAAACTCGAAAAGGATGATCTTAAAAGTTTCTCAACTTCTCAAGTTGGTTCTAATCCCAAACAACTTCATTCTAGTGCATCAATTCCAAGGAAAATTCTCTCATGATAGTATTGGTTTCCACAACTCACAGTTCTCTGTCATATGACTAACGCTCAATCAAGAAATGAAGTATCACAACGGCAAGATATACATTACATATTAGCAATTAGTGGTCCAATCAACATACTTAGTCACACGATAACGCAAAAAGGTAAATTCGTGAATATATAGAGGCTAGTTAGGGGGTGATGTGATTAAGGTATGGAAATGGAAGTGAAATCTTATACCGATCTCAAGTGACGAATTCATAAACCTATTCGCGAGTACCATGTCTAACATGTCATTCCATTCTAAAGGTTTCACAAAAGGTTGTACAAGCAAAGCTCCCAAACTTGTTTAACACATCATTCCACCCCTACGATAGCTCTAGGTATAAAGGTGAACTCACAAAAGGCAATAGTTACTATGGCAATGCAAGGTGTAATAATACTGCTAACTCATAACTAATCATCGCCATAAGGATTCATCCCTAGTTAACACACAATAGTAAGCTTATCACCCAATAAGAAGCGACGCATCACCATGGTTTCATCTATACCTCAAATAATTTCACTACAATTTTACTAGTCTTACTACATTCACTTCCTCACTATAACATACTAGGTTGTCATTCACGATAATGATACAAGTTCACCACAAGAGCCTATGAGGTTTCCCATCTTTCTCGGTTACTCTTCGGAATCAAATCAACACCTAAGCAAGTGAAATAACACCCGAAACGACTTTCTCAAGGGATATAATCACAATCCTACTAGTTCTTATTCATTCCGAGTAAATTATGACAATAATCAACTTGTTAAGCTTCACCCAACTCGAAAGCATCTAATCACTTAGCCTGTAAGAAACCTAATGTCATTTCCAGCCGTGATCAATTCCAAGGTACAACTCAAATTAGTCAACTCAAGACCCAAGCAGGGTTATATTAGTCCTAGGAACTTTATAGGACTTAGCTTGTCATTACCCATAAATTTTCCAATTACATGCTTCCGTTGCGCACTCTATTCTGTTACATTCACCTAGTAAATCACCACGACTAGCATTTAAGAGCACATCCTTACTTCATAAGTGCATTTTATACTTCAAACGACAAGGTTCTCACAACCACCTTCCAATGGCAAAAATGGTTTAGTCAAGGCTCACAAAATCTACTTCAACCATTAATCAACTTATGCCTACTAGACTAGGGAAAACATACCTACTCAACCATCTCACAGTCCAACACACATCCAAAGTGAGTTATACAACTTAGGTATTCACATCCTAACTACACATGCTATCATGTTATCCATCAACTACTAACTAACCATTAATACACTTGTAGCCCAACAACACTGCAATAGAAGTTCCAACACATCCATATCATATATACATTCCCAAAGAAAGGTTGTCACCTTTACAGTACGTGGCATTATATGTCGCCAAAAAAAATAGTCTATCCATACATATATACAGGCATCCAAAGTTTATCCTATACTAGCATCAAAGTTCCTCCCGACATACGGTCAGGGCAAGCGAAATCATAACCAACACCACTGTCTCACTAGTCCTCGTCATCAGACGAGATTACCACTATGTCTTCTTCATCATCAAATTCCACAATCACAGGGTTAATGTAGGTGCCTTCATTATCATCTGGAGCATCTTTCAGATCTAGCACTATGTCATCCCTAACCTGTTCAACACGGGTTTGAGTGTTCTTCAAAGTCATCACCAAACCCCTTGCGTGAGCTACAAGTCCCTCTCTAATTGCTTGCATTCTCCGATTGGTGTCACGACTACGGTGTAGATGCTGCCTAGCCTCAGTCAACCTTACTTGTAGTACTTATACTCCTGTATGAGCTGTTGTAGACACCCATAATTCGTACCCCCAAATTATACGAATTGTCCTATAAATAATTGTTTATTTATAAATAGACTAACACTTGCTTCTATGATTATTTCAGGGAACAAAATATTCAACAGGACTAACGACGTCCAACAAACATTAACAACTTCAGTTAGATCAACATCAAGGGTCAAATCTGAAGATACAAAGCTTACAGGGTGCAAAACATAAAAGAAGATGATTCCAATGTTGAAAAGCCAAAGGAACAACTTCAAGGCACAAAGATTAAATAAAATTGACGGGGGACCTGAATCATAAAGAATGAAACATGAAGAGTCAAAGTGTAAAAACCAAATGAATGCTTTGGTGCGCCACTTCTTCTCCTTAGCGCCAAGCACCAAAAGCCGTGAAGCTTTGGTGTGCGCCTCTTTTTGGTGTGCCGCGACCAACCAAGCACCTCACAAGTCAAGCCGGCCAAGACTTTGAAGGCACAAACGAACCTTCCTCCTTACTTGGCCCCGAGAGTAACATCAAATATCTCTCCCCAGCTCCCTTATAAATACACTTTCCTTCTCAAAGGAGAACTCACTCAATTCACTCAGCTCACTCTCACAAACACAACATCTCTCTCTTTATCAAGCCTCTTTTTGAGGAAGAAAAGAGAGAAAGAAAAGAGAAAAGAGTATTGACTCTCTCTCAACACATAGTGTTATTTGAACACACCCAATATCAAAACGTAAGTCTTCCTTTCCTCGTATCGGTAGCAGTTGAAGCACAACGGTCAGGCTACGAGCTAGCTTGATCCAATATATATAATACAACAGCCTAGAACTTGGCCCAAATTATGTAAAGCGACAGAAGGTAATCTCTTCTGATCGTTAGTTTATTTATCCATTTCAAATATGTAAATACGTTAGATTTATTGTAAATGTGTATATATTTATTTCAGTACATTTGATATGTAAATACATGTATCATATTCATTAAATTCAAATATCGAAATATCTGTTTTTATTTATATAGTTGATATTATATGTGTATCTATACATATAAATATGTAATATATATATATATATATAGATACTTTAAACTAAAATTTCATTTTAGTTATTTCCATTAAATATAAATATATTATATTTATTTTGTTTATTTTGTAAATAATAAATCATGTATACACTTTATAATATAAACAGAGATATAAATCTCCGTAATACATTTTCTCCAGTCACATAATATAATGAACCCGTAGCATTTAAACTCGAGTATGCAATCATAAGAGACCGAAAGGGCGAGTTGGGTGCGTAAAACCTTCCCAACTCGTAACTAAGCCTCCGAACCCACAATCTTAGTTTTTTTCTCGTTTTCTATATAAACAAGGGTGACGACTCTGTTTTCAATATAAATGTGTTGTGCACATTTATTATCACACTTTTATTTCGGGAGTCCAGAGCGAAGTAACGATCTGCGGATCGGGGTGCTCACAGTGACGACTCTGCTGGGGAGGATAAAAAAAATTAATTTTTTTAGTGGGCTAGACTCATACATTTATGCTTTGCGTGCTCTTATTTTTATAACATGTTTATATCAACAGATAAAGATTGAGTGGAAACATGAAAAAAAAAGAATAGAGAGAGAGAGAATAAAGAAAAAGAAAGAATAGAAAGGGAAAAGGTAGAGAGAGAGGATTGAGAGAGAAAATAATGAGAGAAAAAAGATAAAGAAGGAGAAGGTAGAAAAAGAGATTGAGCGAGAAATAATAGAGTAGGAGAAAAGTTAGCAAGAAAAGATTGAGCGAGAAAGGGTGGTGAGAGAGAAAAAAGTGGGGGAGTTAAAAGTGATCCGAGAAGAGTTGAAGATGTCGCATGCATATGAAGATCCGTACGATCTCGAGGTTTCAACTCCATTTGTATCTTGGTTTGTTGAGCGACTTATCAACGATTATTTCTTCTCAACTCAATAGGCAGATTGGATGGATATCGTCTCGAGAGCAGTTTATCGAGTTGCACATAAATATTTGAGGACAAATTCTCTTCAAAAGGAGGGAAATGATGTGATTCGAGCAAGCTTAAGTCCATTGTTGATGCATGTGTCAAGTGGTTCGAGGGCAAGAGATGATTTGGAAGACTTGAGGGACCAAAATATAATTTCTGGAAACTCACCAAGCTTAATGCGGCCGCATCAGGCGTCCGCATAGCGCCATCAAATCGTGGGCGGCTGCCTAAGACGAGCTTGCTTCCAAGGTCAGAGTTTCTAGAATTTATGCGGTCGCATAAGGCGTTTGCATAGCGACGGGCAGGTTTTCCTATTTTGGTGATTTAATATATTTTTAATTAGAACTTCACCCTATATTTTAGGGCTTCGTCTTTTAGACGTTTTTAGGGTTTAGTAGGGTTAGATTTAGCCTATTTAAGGCCTTTTTATGTATTTTAAAGATAGACAACTTTGAGATTAAATTAAATTGAGAGAATTCTTCAATTTTTCTTGTTCTTTGCGAACTATTCGAATTTATCAGAATTGTCCTGTGGCGTTCATCTTTTTCAACATATCAATTGGGATTCCATACCAATTGTGGCGTTAATCCTTATACCAAGGTTCGTGGTCGTCTCAATTATCAAGTCGCGGCTGTATATGCCAAGGTTCGTAGTTGGATTGATTCATTGGGTTGAGGTGTCACCCTCCATCAAACTTCCTTAATCTTAGCTTCCGCCCGCTGAAATTGTGATTCGCCAAGAATCCTCGCTAAGATCGTATCATCACTGATACAATCAGCTTTCAAAGATCACGGTGGAAGATTTGTTATACTTTTTGGTTAAAAAGAGTAAAGCAAATGGAAGGACAAGAAGCATTAGTATAGCAACTAAGATTAAAGCAGCTGTAGATTAATAGGTGTACATACTTTATAACAGTAAACTTAAACCTTATATTAGATGCAGTGATTACTTTCCTTAACCAGATTACACAATATATGAAAACATATATTACAGAAAAGATAAGAAAAGGCTGAATGTAATAAAACATGATTTATATTAAAATTCAGCAGAGGTTTGTTCAAAGGCAAACATGCTTAGTACATCAACCTAGACTCTCTAACCTAACAATCTCCCCAGGGAAGAAGGAAAGTGAATTGGAAAGAAAAGGGAGAGATTAAGAAAGCGAAATCAAATTTATCGAAAATACATTGGAAGATGTAGTCAACATTTATCATGTTGTCTTCCTGTAGTTTCAACTCGATAAATTTGTTGTGAGAAGAGAAAATTATGGGTTGTTCAAATAACTAGTATTTGAACAACTGAGTGTAAAGCACTTGGCCAAATGTGATGACAATTCATTGCACAATCGACAGCCCTTATAATGTAGTACAAGTCTGTCGATATGAATGCAGTATGGATTATTAGGCTCTGGTTCTTCATCGTACATCTTCAAGCTTGGTCAGTCTTCAACGATGAGCAAGAAGCTTAGTCTCTAGATATGGATTTGAAATATAGCTGCTAAAGAGACTGAGTCTTTCGAAGGAAGAAAGAACTCAAATCAAGAAAAGAGTTCTTGATTAAGCTAAGCTTCTTTGCCTTAGGAATTTCAGATTTTCTCTCCCACAAAGTGTTTGTTCTTATACTTGTGTTTTTCCCACTTTAAGCATTCTTTTTCTTGAAGCTTCGCACACATGGATGAAGGATGAGAGATTTTTATATAGGCTGAAAAGATGAAAGATTCGTTGGAGCTTGGATAGATTTTTTCCCGTTGGAAGGTGTTGATTCAGCAACGCATCAGAGTGTACTGAAGAAACTATTAGGCAAAAATCTTCATGTAAGCTTTGTCTTGAAGTCCTTCTGGGAATCAAGCTGAATGGATGAGACATGACATGCAGGCCTGATTAAAGCGCACGTATTTGATCTTTGTCCGGATGT